>PIJE02004508.1:0-17500 GCA_002895965.2 Coryphaenoides rupestris | reverse complement strand
ATATCATATATAATAGTATATAATATATAATAGTATATAATATATATAATAGTATATATATATCATATAATAGTATATAATAGTATATATATCATATATCAGTATATCATATATAATATATATCAGTATATATGATAATAGTACATATATAATCGTATATATCATATATATCAGTATATAATATCATATATAATAGTATATATATCATATATCAGTATATAATAGTATATATATCATATATAATAGTATATAATATCATATATAATAGTATATATATCATATATCAGTATATAATATCATATATAATAGTATATATATCATATATCAGTATATAATATCATATATATCATATATCAGTATATAATATATAATAGTATATATATCATATATCAGTATATAATATCATATATCAGTATATATCAGTATATATATTGTGGCACACTCCTGCGTATTATTGAGTGTGTCCACGACTGAAGTTAATAATCACCGATCCCACACCAATCTTCAATGTAAACAGGCTTTATTTACTCCAAAGGGGGAGGGAAAGTGCAGGGTTATTATAGCCAAGTCCGTTATTCCGATACCGTTGTCGTAGTCCGTCAGCAGGGGTTCTCACACCAGGAAGTGGTCTCAGGGGGTCCAGGGCAAGGCAGGCGGGAGGGTCGTCAGGCAGGCAAGGGTCGGTACACAAGACGGGTTCTCAGACGATCAGAAGGTCAAGGCACACAGCCACTTCTTTTATCTCTACAGAACTCTGTCTTTCTCTCAACTCTTCCTCCTTCTCCTCCTCTTCCTCCTCTTTCTCTCCCACGTCCGCTCCTTCTTCCTCTCCCACTTCCAACACGTCCTCCTCCTCTTCCAACTCTCTCGAACTCTCCATCACCCAGGTCTTCTCCTATTTATTGGCTGCAGCCCGGCCATTGATTGGCTGCAGCCTAGTTCCTTCAACGAGACGCAGCCCATTTCACTAAGGCTGATTGCCTCTCTCCATATTCCTGTCTCCTCGGCTCCCTCTGGGGGCCGAATGGGGAATTGCGGTTCCCCCGACTGTCGTCCACACTCTTTACTCGGCCCCTCAGTGGCTGTCTGCCACATACCCTCCCCCTCAGCTCGGACCCGGAGGGAGGGGCGGCCCAGCCCCTCAAGGCGTCTCTCCGGATGCCTGGGACTTCGCCCGTGGGGCCATGTCGGCATCAGGGCCCAGGGTGCACCTGTCCCCCAGGTCGGCCCCCTCCCTGCACCCTGGGGCGTATCTCCCCTTGCCGGGTGGTCCCCTCCTTGAATGGCCCGCTCTGTGGCGCCTCCTCTAGGCCTGTCTCCTGCGCCGGTCCCCGGTCCATCTGCTGTGCCGGTCCCCGGTCCGTCTGCTGCGTCACCTCTCGGGTCGTCTGCTGCGTCGCCTCCCGGGTCGTCTGCTGCGTCGCCTCCCGGGTCGTCTGCTGCGTCGCCTCCCGGGTCGTCTGCTGCATCGTCTGCTGCGTCGCCTCCCGGATCGTCTGCTGCGTCGCCTGCTGCTGCTGCGACGCCTCCCGGATCGTCCTCTGCTGCTGCACCGCCACCGCCCGGGTCGTCTGCTGCAACGCCGCCGCCGCCTGGATCGTCTGCTGCAGCGCCGCCGCCCGGATCGTCTGCTGCTCCTGCGACGCCTCCCGCTGGGCCTGCGGCCCTCAGCTGGGCCTGGAGCTCTTCAGCCTGCTCCAGGGCCTGCTGCTCTCGCTGGCCGGCGGCCCTCTGCTGGGCCTGCTCCGCCGCCTGCGGCTCTCGTTGGCCAGCGGCCGTCAGCTGGGCCTGGTCCGCCGTCAGCTGGGCCTGGAGCCCTTCAGCCTGCTCCAGTGCCTGCTGCTCTCGTTGGCCAGCGGCCGTCAGCTGGGCCTGGAGTTCCTTCGCCTGCTCCAGTGCCTGCTGCTCTCTTTGGCCGGCGGCCGTCAGCTGGGCCTGGAGCTCTTTGGCCTGCTCCAGGGCCTGCTGCTCTCTTTGGCCGGCGGCGGTCAGCTGGGCCTGGAGCTCTTTCGTCAGCTGGGCCTGGAGCTCTTCAGCCTGCTCCAGGGCCTGCTGCTCTCGTTGGCCAGCGGCCATCAGCTGGGCCTGGAGCTCTTCAGCCTGCTCCAGGGCCTGCTGCTCTCACTGGCCTTCCGCCATCAGCTGGGCCTGGAGCTCTTCGGCCTGCTCCAGGGCCTGCTGCTCTCGCTGGCCGGCAGCTGTCAGCTGGGCCTGGAGCTCATTGACCTGCTCTGCCAGCAGCTGGGCTGCGGCCTTCAGCTGGGCCTTCAGCTGGGCCTGGAGCTCTTTGGCCTGCTCCAGGGCCTGCTGCTCTCTCTTTGGCCGGCGGCCGTCAGCTGGGCCTGGAGCTCTTTGGCCTGCTCCGCCATCAGCCGGGCTGCGGCCTTCAGCTGGGCCTTCTCCGCCGTCAGCTGGGCCTGGAGCTCTTCCGTCAGCTGGGCCTGGAGCTCTTCAGCCTGCTCCAGGGCCTGCTGCTCTCGTTGGCCAGCGGCCATCAGCTGGGCCTGGAGCTCTTCAGCCTGCTCCAGGGCCTGCTGCTCTCGCTGGCCTTCCGCCATCAGCTGGGCCTGGAGCTCTTCGGCCTGCTCCAGGGCCTGCTGCTCTCGCTGGCCGGCGGCAGTCCTCTGGGCCTGCTCCGCCGTCAGCTGGGCCTGAAGTTCTTTGGCCTCCTTCCGGGCTTGCTCCTCCTGCTGGGCTGCGGCCTTCAGCTGGGCCCCCAGCTGGTCCTGGAGCCCTCTGGCCTCCTTCCGGGCCTGCTCCTCCTGCTGGGCTGCGGCCTTCAGCTGGGCTTGGAGCCCTTTGGCCTCCTTCCGGGCCTGCTCCTCCTGCGGCCTTCAGCTGGGCCTGGAGCCCTTTGGCCCCCTTCCGGGCCTGCTCCTCCTGCTGGGCTGCGGCCTTCAGCTGGGCCTGGAGCTCTTTGGCCTGCTCCCAGGCCTGCTCCTCCCGCTGGCCTGCGGCCGTCAGCTGGAGCTGCAAGACCTGCCGCTTTTGGTAACCCCGTCGGTTTCCCTCCAGCATGGCCGTCACTCGCTCCATCATCTCCTTGACCTGCTGGCCCATTTCCTCCTTCTGCTGCTGGAGCTCATGGTGTAGCTGCCGTACCTGCTCCCTGGCCAGGTTGTCCTCCTCCTGGAGGGAGATGGCCTTTTCCTGGACTTGTGGGCCCGCCCCGGCAGCAGCCCCAGCCCTCTGCTTTCTGGCAGCCTTCTTTTGCTGGCGTGTCTTAACAGGGGGCTCGTCATCCAGGCCGCTACACAGAAAGTCATTAAACCGGTCCCCCACATCCATGGCGGCTTGGTGTGGGGATTTATTATCTTCAGTTTTACTTAAGATGCCCGCATTCTCCACCATATGTGGCACACTCCTGCGTATTATTGAGTGTGTCCACGACTGAAGTTAATAATCACCGATCCCACACCAATCTTCAATGTAAACAGGCTTTATTTACTCCAAAGGGGGAGGGAAAGTGCAGGGTTATTATAGCCAAGTCCGTTATTCCGATACCGTTGTCGTAGTCCGTCAGCAGGGGTTCTCACACCAGGAAGTGGTCTCAGGGGGTCCAGGGCAAGGCAGGCGGGAGGGTCGTCAGGCAGGCAAGGGTCGGTACACAAGACGGGTTCTCAGACGATCAGAAGGTCAAGGCACACAGCCACTTCTTTTATCTCTACAGAACTCTGTCTTTCTCTCAACTCTTCCTCCTTCTCCTCCTCTTCCTCCTCTTTCTCTCCCACGTCCGCTCCTTCTTCCTCTCCCACTTCCAACACGTCCTCCTCCTCTTCCAACCGACTCGAACTCTCCATCACCCAGGTCTTCTCCTATTTATTGTCTGCAGTCCGGCCATTGATTGGCTGCAGCCTAGTTCCTTCAACGAGACGCAGCCCATTTCACTAAGGCTGATTGCCTCTCTCCATATTCCTCCCAGTCTCCTCGGCTCCCTCTGGGGGCCGAATGGGGAATTGCGGTTCCCCCGACTGTCGTCCACACTCTTTAGTCAGTATATATCAGTATATAATAGTATATATATCAGTATATAATAGTATATATATCAGTATATAATATCATATATAATAGTATATAACATATATCAGGATATAATAGTATATATATCAGTATATAATATCATATATAATAGTATATATCATATATCAGTATATAATAGTATATATATAATAGTATATATATCATATATCAGTATATAATAGTATATAATATCATATATAATAGTATATACATCAGTATATAATAGTATATAATATCATATATAATAGTATATATAATGGTATATATATAATAGTATATATATCATATATATCAGTATATAATGGTATATAATATCATATATAATAGTATATATATCATACATCAGTATATAATAGTATATAATATCATATATAATAGTACACATCATATATCAGTATATAATAGTATATAATATCATATATAATAGTATATATATCATAGATCAGTATATAATAGTATATAATATCATATAATAGTATATATTATATACTTTACCACTGGTCACCTTATAATGTATCCACCAACACCTGCTGACAACGTAGTCCACAGTGTAGACCTTCTCTACCTCACTGTAGTTATTGGTAATATTTACCATGCAGACAGCCTACAATACTGTAGTTATTGGTAATATTTACCATGCAGACAGCCTACAATACTGTAGTTATTGGTAATATTTACCATGCAGACAGCCTACAATACTGTAGTTATTGGTAATATTTACCATGCAGACAGCCTACAATACTGCCAAACGCTGGTTGTTGATACATGTTTGTTGTTTTTTCAATGCAGTCCCTCCTTAGACTGTATATTGTGTGGTGTATATTTCTCCCCTGTGTTCTTCTGACTTGTATGCTGCACGATAAGTTCCCTCGGGATAATTAAAGTCTTCTTGAATCTTGAATCTTGAATATCATATATCAGTATATAATATCATATATAATAGTATATATATCAGAACAGTATGTAATAGTATATAATATCATATAATAGTATATATATATCATATATCAGTATATAATATGTATATAATATCATATATAATAGTATACATATCATATATCAGTATATAATATCATATATAATAGTATATATATCATATATAATAGTATATATATATCATATATATCAGTATATAATAGTATATATCATATATAATAGTATATATATCATACATGAGTATATAATAGTATATATATAATAGTATATACTGTATATCATATATATCAGTATATAATAGTTTATATATCATATATCAGTATATAATATCATATATAACAGTATATATATAATATATCATATATCAGTATATAATATCATATACAACAGTATATATATCATATATCAGTATATAATAGTATATATATCATATATAATAGTATATATATTATATATCAGTATATAATAGTATATAATATCATATATAACAGTATATATCATATATCAGTATATAATAGTATATATATAATAGTATATACTGTATATCATATATATCAGTATATATATAATATATATCAGTATATAATAGTATATATATAATAGTATATCAGTATATATATATATATATATCATATATATCAGTATATAATAGTATATAATAGTAAATCTTACCCGCCATTGACTTCCGCTTGTTGACGAAACAACGACCACTTCCGGTGTGACCGCGACGCTTCCGGTGTGAAGTCGATTCTGTTCCCCTGGAAACCTGCAGCTCAGCACCACCGTTCCGCTGGTACAAGTACTACTAGTACTAATACTAACAGTACCAATACTACCAGTAGTAGCCTACTAATACTAACAGTAGGACTACTAGTAGTACCAATACTAACAGTGCCAGTGCTGTTAGTACTACTAATAGTACTAATACTAACAGTACCAGTACTAGTAGTACTAATACTAACAGTAGGATTACTAGTCGTACTAATATTAACAGTGCCAGTGATGTTAATACTACTAGTAGTACTAATACTAACAGTACTACTAGTACTAATATTAACAGTGCCAGTGCTGTTAGTACTAGTAGTACTAATACTAACAGCACTACTAATACTAACAGTACTACTAGTAGTACTAATCGTACTGTTACAGCCTCGAGCTGCGTGTAACCAGAAATAAGGAGGAGGAGTCAAATGTACAAACGTGTTTATTCCAACACAAAGTACCAATGAAGGAGCCACCAAGGCTACATTACATGTTCAATGGCCCAAGGTCCCTACGGTCCAAACTACAAGTAATCCGACGGTCGAACAACGGGTCCACCAACGACTCTGACGTGCCGTCTCTTAAGCCACACGGTCAGCGGTTCCAAACACGTCTGATGCCACAGGTCTGCCACAATGCTGCCTGCCATGAGAGGAGGGGCAGCCGCACTCTTATACCAGAGGACCTGCTTAATTGTTTAATTGCTTCATCGCGTACACCTGTGCGCCAGCTCAAGATATTAAGCTGATCCACTCCTGCAGGAAACAAAGAGAAACAGAAAACACAAAAACGCACACAAAACAAGGCCCAGCCTAGCGGGCTGTAACATTCACAAATATATTTCCATTGAAAAAAACCTAAATGAACATATACATTATTATATAATAATGAATTTACTTTGAGTGCTTTTGAGGAAGTTGAAGCAGACCTTCTGGAGGATCCTCCAGACCTGCTGGTGCAGAGCATCCTGACGGGTAGCATCCTGACGGATAGCTTCTAACCCTACCGGCACCCCTTGCCAAGTGTGGAGGTGTCCCTGAGCAAGACACCACCTAATGGTTAGCTGGTGTCTTGCTCAGGGACACCTCCACACTTAGCTAGGGGGAGCAACCTCCACACTTGGGGGTAGGGTTAGTATAAGGCTTATACTAACCCTACCCATAACCCCAAGTGTGGAGGTGTCCCTGAGCAAGACACCACCTAACCCTACCTGCTCCTCCTAGCTAAGTGTGGAGGTGTCCCTGAGCAAGACACCACCTAACCCTACCTGCTCCTCCTAGCTAAGTGTGGAGGTGTCCCTGAGCAAGACACCACCTAACCCAACCTGCTCCTCCTAGCTAAGTGTGGCGGTGTCCCTGAGCAAGACACCACCTAACCCTACCTGCTCCTCCTAGCTAAGTGTGGAGGTGTCCCTGAGCAAGACACCACCTAACCCTACCTGCTCCTCCTAGCCAAGTGTGGAGGTGTCCCTGAGCAAGACACCACCTAACCCTACCTGCTCCTCCTAGCTAAGTGTGGAGGTGTCCCTGAGCAAGACACCACCTAACCCTACCTGCTCCTCCTAGCTAAGTGTGGAGGTGTCCCTGAGCAAGACACCACCTAACCCTACCTGCTCCTCCTCCTAGCTAAGTGTGGAGGTGTCCCTGAACAAGACACCACCTAACCCTACCTGCTCCTGATGTGTTGGTTGTTACCTTGCATGGTTGGCACCACCGTCTGTGTATGAATGGGTGAATGTGAGGCAATACTGTAAAGCTCTTTTCAGCTTTTGGTATCTCAGCTAACTTGGACCCTCAACCGGGGGGGGGGGGGGGGGAGGTACCAACTATTGCCTGATGGCAAAGCTGGTTCCATTCAGTGGGAAAGCGCCAAGCAACACGTCCCTCTTGTTACTCGAGTGACACGGTGATACGAGCTCACCAATGTACTTTCCAGTGAATGTTGGCTACAACAACATTGAGCATGTGTGTAGTATTTGTATGTACCATTTGTGTGTAGTATGTGTGCAGTATTTGTGTGTAGTATGTGTGCAGTATTTGTATGTAGTATTTGTGTGTAGTATGTGTGCAGTATTTGTGTGTAGTATGTGTGCAGTATTTGTGTGCAGTATTTGTGTGTTGTATTCAGTTTCAGAAAGTCCACTTGTTCTCGAAGTCGTCTGGCTGACCTCTATTAGTGTGTTCATATGAACGTCTGATTAAGCAAACACACTTTTCAGCATTTTTATTGATTCCGAGCTGTTATGAAAATAAGTCAGTAGATAGAAATAAGTGAAAAAGTTTTTTTCTATCATCCAGTCAAAGCTTTTAAAATCATCCAATCCCAGAGTGCCTTCATATCGTCCAATAAGGAGAGACCAGCCGGCAAAACCAATTAAATCCTCCAGGGTCTGTCGCAGGGTCGTCACCACGGAAACAAGTCCATCACACAATGTCTGACCTCGGATATCTTGGACGACCGATCGGCACGCGGCTTCAATAGCCACACCCCCTCCATGGAGGAGAGTGGCGGGCTGGTTACCATGGTGATGTAGTGTGACGGTTCAGTCGCTGTCGGAGCCCACAGCCGATGAACCCCTCCTCTTCCTCTTGGGAGCCTTCGGCTTCGAGTCCTCCTCCTCCTACAGACACATTATATATTCATTATATACACATGATACACACTATATACATTATATACATGATACACATGTATACATGGTACAAACTCTAGACATATACATGAAACATACAAATTATACACATACATATTACATACATTATATACATTTACATTTAGGGCACAAAGAGTACATGTGTTGAAGGAGACCGCAATATATCAGGTACCCTTTGCAATGTTCATTTTACCTGCAAACTTGACACCCTCCGGATGTCTGAGCTCCTCACCCTATCTCTAAGACTGAGCTCCTCATCCTATCTCTAAGACTGAGCTCCTCACCCTATCTCTAAGGCTGAGCTCCTCACCCTATCTCTAAGGCTGAGCTCCTCACCCTATCTCTAAGACTGAGCTCCTCACCCTATCTCTAAGGCTGAGCTCCTCACCCTATCTCTAAGACTGAGCTCCTCACCCTATCTCTAAGGCTGAGCTCCTCACTCTATCTCTAAGACTGAGTTCCTCACCCTATCTCTAAGACTGAGCTCCTCACCCTATCTCTAAGGCTGAGCTCCTCACCCTATCTCTAAGACTGAGCTCCTCATCCTATCTCTAAGGCTGAGCTCCTCACCCTATCTCTAAGACTGAGCTCCTCATCCTATCTCTAAGACTGAGCTCCTCAACCTATCTCTAAGACTGAGCTCCTCAACCTATCTCTAAGACTGAGCTCCTCACTCTATCTCTAAGACTGAGCTCCTCACTCTATCTCTAAGACTGAGCTCCTCATCCTATCTCTAAGACTGAGCTCCTCACCCTATCTCTAAGACTGAGCTCCTCACCCTATCTCTAAGACTGAGCTCCTCACTCTATCTCTAAGACTGAGCTCCTCACTCTATCTCTAAGACTGAGCTCCTCACCCTATCTCTAAGACTGAGCTCCTCAACCTATCTCTAAGACTGAGCTCCTCACCCTATCTCTAAGACTGAGCTCCTCACCCTATCTCTAAGACTGAGCTCCTCACTCTATCTCTAAGACTGAGCTCCTCAACCTATCTCTAAGACTGAGCTCCTCACCCTATCTCTAAGACTGAGCTCCTCACTCTATCTCTAAGACTGAGCTCCTCACTCTATCTCTAAGACTGAGCTCCTCACTCTATCTCTAAGACTGAGCTCCTCCCCCTTTCGGTCGCTACCCAAAGCTCGTGACCATAGGTGAGGGTTGGAACGTAGATGGACCTGTAAACCGAGAGCTTCACCTTCCGGCTCAGCTCCCTCTTCACCACAACGGACCGTCTGTCCATCTCTCGCTCCATTTTGCCCTCACTCCTGAACAAGACCCAGAGATACTTGAACTCCTCGCTCGAGGCAGCAACTCATTCCCAACCCGGAGGGAACACTCCACCGTTTTCCGACAGAGAATCATGGCCTCAGACTTGGAGGTGCCGACTCCACTCGGCCGCCCCAGTGCATGCTGGAGGTCACGGTCTGATGTAGCCAACAGAACCACATCATCTGCAAAGAGCAGAGATGCAATTCTGAGGTCCCCAAACCGGACACTCTCCTCACCTCGGCTGCGCCTTGAGATTCTGTCCATGAAGATCACGAACAGAACCGGTGACAAGGGACAACCAGCTCAGCTCAGCTCGCACTTTGTTCGTACAGGGACCGAATGGCACGTACCAACGGCCCCGGTACCCCATACTCCCGTAGTACCCCCCACAGGATTCCCCGGGGGACACGGTCATAAGCCTTCTCCAAGTCCACAAAGCACATGTAGACTGGATGGGCAAACTCCCATGCCCCCCCCAACAACCCTGTGAGGGTAAAGAGCTGGTCCACTGTTCCACGGTCAGGACGGACATTGTTCCTCCTGAAGCTGAGGTTCGACAATCGGCCGGAGCCTCCTCTCCAGCACCCTGGAATAAACTTTCCCGGGGAGGCTGAGCAGTGTGATACCCTGATAGTTGGAGCACACCCTCCAGTTTCCTTTTTTGAAAATGGGGACCACCACCCCGGTCTGCCATTCCACAGGTACTGTCCCCGACCTCCACGCTACATTGACTAGGCGTGTCAGCCACGACAGCCCGACAATGTCCAGAGCCTTCAGCATCTCAGGGCGAATCTCATCCACACCTGGCGCCTTGCCACTGAAGAGCTTTTTGACTACTTCAGTGACCTCTACCAAGGATATGGGTGAGACTTCCCGAGTCTTCAGACTCTGCCTCTTCCCCAGAGCCCTGAACTAAAGCCACTTCATGTGGCTTTGTGATCAGAGACCTTGAGAGACGCCAACGCTAACCCATAGAGAACACATCTCTTAAACACAAAGGACATACATAGATGGAGATAAAAATAGAATTGGAGGGAAATGAACCGGTGGACAGACGGCCCTGGACATGCCACCAGTGTCTGTGGACCCGTGTCTGCGGATCGGTGTCATGTCCTAAAGCTCCTTCGCTCCAAACACTTCTAATGGACCCTGATTATCCAAAGTTGGATTCATTTCAATTCACTGTGGAGAATGTCAGGGGAAGGTGGACCAATCCTCATCTAGCCTCCTGGGGAAGGTGGACCAATCCTCATCCAGCCTCCTGGGGAAGGTGGACCAATCCTCATCCAGCCTCCTGGGGAAGGTGCAAATACTGCAAGTGTACGTGAGAAGAGTCCTTCTCCTGGTCTACACTAGAGGACCAGGAGAAGGACTACCATCCACCCTATGTGTGTGTGTGTGTGTGTGTTCATACCGAGGCGCTGCTAGACACACTCTCCTCCTCAGTAGCAGGAGGCGCAGCTCCTTTGCGGGAGCGAGGAGACGAGGAGGCGGCTGCCTTGCGACGCGACTTCAGAGGTTTGGACTGGAAGTCCTCGTACTCCTCGGCTAGCGCAAACAGATCACTGTATCTGGAGTAGGTTTAGAGTAAGGTTAGAGTAGGGTTAGTGTATCTTATAGTAGGTTTAGAGTAAGGTTAGAGTAGGGTTAGTGTATCTTATAGTAGGGTTAGAGTAAGGTTAGAGTAGGGCTAATGTATCTTATAGTAGGGTTAGTGTATCTTATAGTAGGGTTAGAGTAAGGTTAGAGTAGGGCTAATGTATCTTATAGTAGGGTTAGTGTAAGGTTAGAGTAGGGCTAATGTATCTTATAGTAGGGTTAGTGTATCTTATAGTAGGGTTAGTGTATCTTATAGTAGGGTTAGTGTATCCTTATAGTAGGGTTAGAGTATCTTATAGTAGGGTTAGTGTATCTTATAGTAAGACTGGTGTATCTAATAGTATATATAGTAGGGTTAGTGTATCGTTATAGTAGGGGTTAGTGTATACTTTAGTAGACTGGTGTACTCCTAAATACGTATATAATAGTAGGGTTAGTGGTATCTTATAGTAGGGTTAGTTGGTATCTTATAGTAGGGTTAGTGTATCCTTATAGTTGGGTTAGTGTATCTTATAGTTGGGTCTAGTGTATCTTAATAGTAAGGACTCGTGTATCTAATACGTATATATAGTGAGAGTTAGTGTAATCCTTATAGTAGGGCTAATGTATCCTTATATGTAGGGTTTAAGTGTATCTTATAGTAGGGTTAGTGTATCTTATAAGTTGGGTCAGTGTATCCTTATAGTAGGGTTACGTGTATCTTATAGTAGGGGTTAGTGTATCTTATAGTTGGGTTAGTGTAATCTTAATAGTAAGAACTGGTGTATCTAATAGTATACTATAAGTAGGGTTTACGTGTATCTTATAGTAGGGGTTTTAGTGTATCTTATAGTTTGGGTTAGGTGTATCTTAATAGGTAGGAGTTAGTGTATCTTATCAGAGCGGTTTAGTGTATCTTATAGTTTGGGTTTAGTTGTATCTTATAAGCTAGGGTTAGTGTATCTTACTAGATAGGGTTAGTGTATCTTATAGTAGGCGTCTAGTGTATGCTTAATGTAGGGTTAGTGTATCTTATAAGTTGGCGTTAGTTGTTATCTTATATGTAGGTTGGTTACGTGTATCTTATAGTAGGGTTTAGTGTATCTTATACGTTAACGACCTGGTGTATCTAATAGTAAATATACTAGTTAGGGTTAGTGTATCTTATAGTAGGGTTAGTGTATCTTATAGTTGGGTTAGTGTATCTTATAGTAGGGTTAGTGTATCTTATAGTAGGGTTAGTGTATCTTATAGTTGGGTTAGTGTATCTTATAGTAAGACTGGTGTATCTAATAGTATATATAGTAGGGTTAGTGTATCTTATAGTAGGGTTAGTGTATCTTATAGTAGGGTTAGTGTATCTTATAGTTGGGTTAGTGTATCTTATAGTTGGGTTAGTGTATCTTATAGTAAGACTGGTGTATCTAATAGTATATATAGTAGGGTTAGTGTATCTTATAGTAAGACTGGTGTATCTAATAGTATATATAGTAGGGTTAGTGTATCTTATAGTAGGGTTAGTGTATCTTATAGTTGGGTTAGTGTATCTTATAGTTGGGTTAGTGTATCTTATAGTTGGGTTAGTGTATCTTATAGTAGGGTTAGTGTATCTTATAGTTGGGTTAGTGTATCTTATAGTAAGACTGGTGTATCTAATAGTATATATAGTAGGGTTAGTGTATCTTATAGTTGGGTTAGTGTATCTTATATAGGGGTGGGAATAATAATCGATTCTTCGATGCATCGCGATTCTCTCCAGAACGATTCCGAATCTTTTCAGATAAGTTAATAATCGGAATTTAAAAAATTAAATGAGTTTGCCTGCTGCAACATTCTGTTGGCTTGCTGCAGAGCGCTACAGAAAACTCTCCTTTCTGCCGGTTCTCTGCTGTACACGCATGCGCACCAAACACATGTGCGAGTTGTTTATATACCGTCATTTCCGGACTATAAGACGCATCTGAATATAAGCCGCACCAGCTAAATTTGAAGGAAAATACAGATTGTTCCATATATAAGCCACACCCGACTATAAGCCGCAGGTGTTTTAATGTTTAATTGCCGTATATAAGGGTTCCTGCTACCACGGAGGGGATTGTCGGGACAGAGATGACTGTTTGGTAACGCAAAGCGTCCCATTTATTAACATTTGGGAAACACAATAAATCTTTCAATCAAACTTTCACATCTTTGACATGACGAACAGCATTCGTGCAGTACACAAATAATACAACGGTGCGCTCCCAGCGCACGTCCTGTAGTCATAGTAGTAGTGCAGTATAACAACAAACAAAGCTTACAGCACTTGACGAGGCACAAATGTTAAATGGCTAAATTTAATTCGTTTTTAAAAGTGCTTGCCTGTAACACGGCAGTAAAGGTGCAGTAACACGGCTGCTTAAAAACATAACCAGCATCTTTTCCCAAAAGTGCCAACACAGCAGTAAAGGTGCAGTAACGCAGCCGTTTACTGTATCAAAACAACAAGCCCGTTATACCACAAAAGTCAGCCATTACCCCGTGTCATCGTCTTCCTCCTGCGTACTAAAACCACCGAAGTCCTCTTCGTCGGTCCATAATGAGGGTGTGCGCATGAACACTTTCTTGGCGCAAACTGTCTCGCTCTCCTACTATCTGTCTCGCTCTCGTGTTTTGCTCTCGTTACCTGGCGCGAACTGTCTCGCTCTCCTACTATCTGTCTCGCTCTCCTACTATCTGTCTCGCTCTCGTTACCTGGCGCGAACTGTCTGTCTCGCTCTTGCGCTTCCTTGATAGTGCGCCCCTGGTGGCCTCTGAGTAGTAAAGTATTTACATATTTTTTTAAATCACGCATGGAAATGTACATAAAAAAATAGTTGCATCGAGATGCATCGATAATCGGTTTAGAATCGAATCGTTGACCTCTGAATCGGAATCGAATTGAATCGTGAGGTGCCAAGAGATTCCCACCCCTAATCTTATAGTAGGGTTAGTGTATCTTATAGTAGGGTTAGTGTATCTTATAGTAGGGTTAGTGTATCTTATAGTAGGGTTAGTGTATCTTATAGTAGGGTTAGTGTATCTTATAGTAGGGTTAGTGTATCTTATAGTTGGGTTAGTGTATCTTATAGTTGGGTTAGTGTATCTTATAGTAAGACTGGTGTATCTAATAGTATATATAGTAGGGTTAGTGTATCTTATAGTAGGGTTAGTGTATCTTATAGTTGGGTTAGTGTATCTTATAGTAAGACTGGTGTATCTAATAGTATATATAGTAGGGTTAGTGTATCTTATAGTAGGGTTAGTGTATCTTATAGTAGGGTTAGTGTATCTTATAGTTGGGTTAGTGTATCTTATAGTAAGACTGGTGTATCTAATAGTATATATAGTAGGGTTAGTGTATCTTATAGTAGGGTTAGTGTACAGTGTAGTAGGGTTAGTGTAGTAGTATAGTAGGGTGAGTGTAGTAGTATAGTACAGTGAGTGTACTAGTGTAGTTGGATGAGTGTAGTAGTATAGTAGGGTGAGTGTAGTAGTATAGTACAGTGAGTGTACTAGTGTAGTTGGATGAGTAGTAGTGTAGTTGGGTGAGTGTAGTATAGAAGGGTGAGTGTAGTAGTGTAGTAGGGTGAGTGTAGTAGTATAGTAGGGTGAATGTAGTAGTGTGAGTGTAGTAGTATAGTAGGGTGTGTAGTAGTATAGTAGTGTGAGTGTAGTAGTGTAGTAGGGTGAGTGTAGTAGTATAGTAGGGTGAATGTAGTAGTGTGAGTGTAGTAGTATAGTAGTGTAGTAGGGTGTGTAGTAGTATAGTAGTGTGAGTGTAGTAGTGTAGTAGGGTGAGTGTAGTAGTATAGTAGGGTGAATGTAGTAGTGTGAGTGTAGTAGTATAGTAGTGTAGTAGGGTGAGTAGTAGTATAGTAGTGAGTGTAGTAGTGTAGTAGGGTGAGTGTAGTAGTATAGTAGGGTGAGTGTAGTAGTATAGTAGGGTGAGTGTAGTAGTATAGTAGGGTGAGTGTAGTAGTATAGTAGGGTGAATGTAGTAGTGTGAGTGTAGTAGTATAGTAGGGTGAGTAGTAGTATAGTAGTGTGAGTGTAGTAGTGTAGTAGGGTGAGTGTAGTAGTATAGTAGGGTGAATGTAGTAGTGTGAGTGTAGTAGTATAGTAGTGTAGTAGGGTGTGTAGTAGTATAGTAGTGTGAGTGTAGTAGTGTAGTAGGGTGAGTGTAGTAGTATAGTAGGGTGAATGTAGTAGTGTGAGTGTAGTAGTATAGTAGGGTGTGTAGTAGTATAGTAGTGTGAGTGTAGTAGTGTAGTAGGGTGAGTGTAGTAGTATAGTAGGGTGAATGTAGTAGTGTGAGTGTAGTAGTATAGTAGTGTAGTAGGGTGTGTAGTAGTATAGTAGGGTGAGTGTAGTAGTATAGTAGGGTGAATGTAGTAGTGTGAGTGTAGTAGTATAGTAGTGTAGTAGGGTGTGTAGTAGTATAGTAGTGTGAGTGTAGTAGTGTAGTAGGGTGAGTGTAGTCAGTATAGTAGGGTGAATGTAGTAGTGTGAGTGTAGTAGTATAGTAGTGTAGTAGGGTGTGTAGTAGTATAGTAGTGTGAGTGTAGTAGTGTAGTAGGGTGAGTGTAGTCATATAGTAGGGTGAGTGTAGTAGTGTGAGTAGTAGTATAGTAGTGTAGTAGGGTGTGTAGTAGTATAGTAGTGTGAGTGTAGTAGTGTAGTAGGGTGAGTGTAGTAGTATAGTAGGGTGAATGTAGTAGTGTGAGTGTAGTAGTATAGTAGGGTGTGTAGTAGTATAGTAGTGTGAGTGTAGTAGTGTAGTAGGGTGAGTGTAGTAGTATAGTAGGGTGAGTGTAGTAGTATAGTAGGGTGAGTGTAGTAGTGTGAGTGTAGTAGTATAGTAGGGTGAGTGTAGTAGTGTAGTAGGGTGAGTGTAGTAGTATAGTAGGGTGAATGTAGTAGTGTGAGTGTAGTAGTATAGTAGGGTGTGTAGTAGTATAGTAGTGTGAGTGTAGTAGTGTAGTAGGGTGAGTGTAGTAGTATAGTAGGGTGAATGTAGTAGTGTGAGTGTAGTAGTATAGTAGGGTGTGTAGTAGTATAGTAGTGTGAGTGTAGTAGTGTAGTAGGGTGAGTGTAGTAGTATAGTAGGGTGAATGTAGTAGTGTGAGTGTAGTAGTATAGTAGTGTAGTAGGGTGTGTAGTAGTATAGTAGGGTGAGTGTAGTAGTATAGTAGGGTGAGTGTAGTAGTATAGTAGGGTGAGTGTAGTAGTGTGAGTGTAGTAGTATAGTAGGGTGAGTGTAGTAGTATAGTAGGGTGAGTGTAGTAGTGTGAGTGTAGTAGTATAGTAGGGTGAGTGTAGTAGTATAGTAGGGTGAATGTAGTAGTGTGAGTGTAGTAGTATAGTAGGGTGTGTAGTAGTATAGTAGTGTGAGTGTAGTAGTGTAGTAGGGTGAGTGTAGTAGTATAGTAGGGTGAATGTAGTAGTGTGAGTGTAGTAGTATAGTAGTGTAGTAGGGTGTGTAGTAGTATAGTAGGTGAGTGTAGTAGTATAGTAGGGTGAGTGTAGTAGTATAGTAGGGTGAGTGTAGTAGTGTGAGTGTAGTAGTATAGTAGGGTGAGTGTAGTAGTATAGTAGGGTGAGTGTAGTAGGGTGTTACCTCATCTTGTGGGCTTCATCACAGCTAGCCTGGACATGCTGCAGGGCTTGGAGGATGGGAGTCTGACTGAAGACTGCAAATAATACATCATTATACTACTTCTATAATACTACTTACACACACAATACATTTACCATTAATCAAGAGATTAATACTCCTACACAAGCACATACTAACCAATACTAGTAAATACATGTGTCTAGTGTCATATAGTAGTGTAGTGCAGTGTAGTGTAGTTAAGTAAAGTGTGGTACTAACAGCTGTTCATCAGGCTCAGGTTGTCCAGATGTAGTTAAGTATAGTGTAGTTAAGTTAAGTTAAGTGTAGTTAAGTGTGGTACTAACAGCTGTTCTTAGTGTGCATCAGGCTCAGGTTGTCCAGATGTAGTTAAGTATAGTGTAGTTAAGTGTAGTGTAGTTAAGTGTAGTGCAGTTAAGTGTAGTGCAGTGTAGTGTAGTTAAGTGTAGTGCAGTGTAGTTAAGTGTAGTGCAGTGTAGTTAAGTGTAGTGTAGTGCAGTGTAGTTAAGTGTAGTGCAGTGTTAGTTAGTGTTAGTGTAGTGTAGTGTAGTTAGTGTAGTGTAGTGTAGTAGTGTAGTTTAGTGTGTGTACTAGTGTTCTTGTAGTGTGTGTAGTGTTAGTGTTTGT
>PIJE02004507.1:20000-25343 GCA_002895965.2 Coryphaenoides rupestris | reverse complement strand
CCCCCCGCCTTACCCAGACACACACACACGCAGACATATGTACACTCATTAACTCAAGCTGATTTACATACATTGAGCAGACACACACACACACACGTCATTCACTCACACGCACACACACCCTCATTCGCACACATTGAAACAGAGAGAGAGAGAGAGAGAGAGAGAGAGAGAGAGACACGCCCCAGTCCTGACACTGACACCCTAAGCCCCGCCTCCTCTACACACACACACACACACACACACCCCCACTCACACACCAGCAGCGGTCTGCTTATACAGGCAGCACTCTGCCCACCGCTCCCTCAGTACACGCCTGCCTGCGGGAGAGACAGCACAGCACCCGCAGCAGCAGACAACAAGAACAAGAAGGATTACTCCACCAACACCACAGAGGAGTTACTGAGCACTCTGTCCAAGAGGAGCCCAAACTTCCTCACACACACACACACACACACACACCTCCCAGAAGCATCATGGGGACCAGCATGTCATGTGTCCCACAGCACAACCTGAGGTTCTCCAGCAAGAGTTTCCTGCGCCGGAACAGGTAAGAGCAACCGATACCATGTCCTCGGTCCTTCATTCACGCTTTGACTGTTTGTTTTTTGTTTGTTTGTTGTTTAACCTGCGGCCTTACGCCAGCCACAGATGAACCCCCACAATGTCACACCGGTGTTAACGCCTGGGGTTTGGTCAGCTGGAAAGAATCGCAGGTATTTCTGGGGGATTGAGTGCAGTATAGCAGCAGCAGCAGCAGCAGCAGCTATAAGGGGGGTGAACCAGAGGTGCTTGTGAGCCGGTTTGTTCTGTTGCATGCGATCGGACCCGGCTGGGGTCACGACCGGATCATTGTACAGGGAGAGGCACCGAAGCAGAACCCTTGTGTGTCCGAGCGGCCAGAGCTGTGCTGTCCTGGGGCCAACCTGTGTCACCGATCCGCCCCCCCTCACCCCCTCGCTTCACCATTTGCCCTCTCGCTCTCCCGCTCTCCCATCTCTTGTGAAGTCGATCTGCCAGCTGTCTGATACTCTGGGTTCCCTCCAAAAATCAGGGACTGATTTCAAAGCCATTAGCAGAATTCGAAGTGATGTGTGTGTTGCTGTAATCCCATTGGACATTTGATCTGAAATATTAAATATTGAGGTTTCTTTGGGGCTCATGCCCACTTAAATACCACAAGGGGTTCCCACATACTTTCCCTGAGCAGTGTGAGTGAGTGTGTGTGTGTGTGTGTGTGTGTGTGTGTGTGTTTATTTGTTTGTTTTACTAGACCCTCTCCTGTTGTATATTTCTGGGCCTGCTGCCCTACAGACCACTGTGTCTGGTACTGATTAACAACGCCCCGCAGGACTGCGACGGTCGACTCGAGGTTTTGTTGTTTCTCCGAAACGTTCAAAAAACAACAACTACCGCGGCGGTGGTGGTCCGAAGAGACCTCACTCCCACCCAGATCCCACCCGCCCCCAGCCGCTCAGAGTTTAAAACTCTGTCGCTTGTAGACTGAATAGTGATACCAGCTACCAGGAGAGGTGGGGGGGGGGGGGGGGGACCTGGCTGTCCACACACAGACAATATGTGGCCTGTTCCCTCCGCTCCTACCGTTGGTGAACCCGAGTGGGTAACAATGCGACAGGTATTCCACGCCTGTGTGGACTGTGCTGAAGGCCAAAGCAAAAGTCTGAGAATAGTTCACATTGCTGCCTCAGAGGAATGTCACCTTGGACTGCGTCTGTGTTTCAGATGGTGATGATTATTATGATGATTTGTGAACAACAACATAAAACAAAAGCAATATCAAGAGTAAAAAACAGTGCCAGGGTTCACGGACATACACACACACACACACACACACACACACACACTCTCACACACACACACACACACACACACACACTCATATGCAGCCTCTCTCTCTCACACACACACACACACACACACACACACACAAACAGACTTGCATGCACACACACTCACACACACACACACGCACACACACTCACAAGCACACTCTCACACACACACACACACACACACACGCACACACTCACATGCACACTCTCACACGTCCACACACACAATCACATGCACACTCTCACACACGCTCATACACACACACACACACACACACACACACACACCACAGATAGTTTCACACGGGAGGCACTAATCTGCTCAATTAATGATTGATGATCGCAACCCCCCCCCCCCCCCCCCCCCGCAGCCTGTACCCGGGACAGACGGACGTTGACTCCTCTATACCCGGGATGAGAGGAGGGCGGGGGGGGGAGATAGGAGGGGAGAGGGGGAGAAAAACAAAGGGAAGCCTTGTGGGTGATGAGGAGCAGCACCCACACGGGCAGATAAGCAGACGGTCCACAGGACGGGGGGCTTGTCAAAACACACTCGGCGCCTTATCACCGGGATAGCGGAAGGCCGCAGCATGGGGTCAAGATGTGAGCGTGGTGATAGCGGACGCGGGAGACAAAGGCCTAATTGAATGCGTTATTACTTAGCGTAGCTAGCCGACGCGTCCGCCACACAGACATCACTTGTCCTGCTCATTTAAATGGACTTCATTGAGAGACAAGAGGACAAAGGGAAGGGGCTGGGGGGAGGGGTTTATGACATGAGACGCAAAACCATGAGTCAACTTTGAGTAATTACACTCAACTGAGGAGTAATTGGATTAAGGGATGAATGTCAATAGTTCAACATGGCCGGAGGGATACGAGTGTAAAGTGTAAAGAGAGGCACTTTTTTTGTGTGAAACTCAGCATCAGAAGTGACGTCTTGTCGTTCCGGGAAGCACGCAGGCAGCCACGCAGCGTGGAAACTCACTGGAACGTCACTGTTTACCTTTTTCAGCTGGAAAGTAAACGAAAGAACGAAACAGATTGTAATGATAAACATCCCCGAGCGTGTTCTGACGGGAGTCTCTCTCTCTCTCTCTCTCTCTCTCTCTTTCTCTCCCTCTCTTTCTCTCTCTCCCCGGGAGCAGCAGTCGACTGTTTCGCAAGAAGTATCCCCAGGAAGGCCAGGAGAAGTCCAACAGTATCATCAACATCCTGTGCACCGTCACCCCTCGCAAGGTGGGAAGCCCCCTCACACTCCTCCCGTCCCTCCCTCCCTTCCTCCCTCTCCTTCCTTCCTTCCTTCCTTCCTTCATCCCCCATCCTTTCTCTCATCATCCCTCCCTACTACACTCTGATGACATTACCACCAGCCACAGCGTTGCTCGTGTTAAACTAAATCGACGTTCCTGACTAACCTGGTGATGTCTGGGGGCTCTGCAGGACATGTCCTCCAAGGACCTGCAGTCCATAGAGAACATTAAGTGGGACCCCCCGTTCCCCTACGACCCTGTCAGCGGCTGGAAGAAGAGCAGCATCAACGTGAAGAACTATGGACGCATGGTGCACAGCTCCAAGGTCCGCTTCCGGTTCCTGCACTGTCAGGTGGGTGAGCGGCACACACACACACACACATATACGCAGACACACACACACACATATACGCACACACACCACATGCACACACACACACACACACACACACACACACACACATATGTACACACACACACACACACACACACACACACATATCACACACCACACACACACACCACACACACACACACACACACACACACACCACACACACACACACTACACACACACACACATCATACAATACACACACACACACACAATCTCCCCAACACACACACACACACACACACACACACACACTCACACATGAATAAAGTTTGACACAGACACAGGCCCACACGCACAAACACACACACATACACACACACACTTTACCACACACTCACACACACTCACACACTCGTACACTAACACACACACACACACTACATACACACACATACTAACACACACACACGAACTCTAGCCACATGATGACCATTCTGAATCCATCAATAAGTTTCTCTTTCCCTTCGTCATCCTCCATCGTTATTTCATATTGTGTATTGGTACGATATCTACACCCTGCCACCACACCACAATTGGCTCTAATGCCCCGGAATAACTCCATCATAGTTACTCTATCAGGACCCACTAGATCAACCAGTACCGTCAGTCCTTTGTATCTTTCAGCCTTCGCTTTCTCCTCTCTCTCTCTCTCATTCATATCCACATTCACTGCTTCTTCCGCACTCACATTTACTCTCACTTTCGCACTCACTTTCACTCTCCTCTCGTCCGTCATCCGTTCTCCGTTGTCTAATTCCGTCGTCGTTTGTCTTTGCGTATTTTCGTTAACCATGTTATCTGTCCGTAACATACTACAAAAAGGGACGTTCCCCCCTCAGCAAGCTGCTGGGGGAATCAAACACACACAGAATTAAACCTCCTTTCGCTCACACACACACACAAACAATTGTACACTCTCCTCACACTCTCTCTCTCTCTCTCTCTCTCTCTCTCTCTCTCTCTCTCCTTCAGGGTACCGGGTATCGGGGCTTGGGGCTTGGGGCTTGGGGCTTGGGGTTTTGGGATCAGGATGGGGAGCTAGTGACGCGGGGGTAGTACGTTCTAGCAAAAGTCTTTGTTCAGAACGGGCTTAAGTATCTGCGGCGCCGTGATTGTCATCTGCTACACCTGGCGCCCCACGGACTCGCCTCCGCAGGGCGTGTCTCGCTCGCTCGGGAGACTCGGGATTGTTCGGGCTGGGATCCCGATCAGCTGGTGATGACGCGGTGCGCTCTGGGGAGGAGCGCACCATAACACATACTGTACATGTTAACATAGATATCAACAGAAACTATTGGACATACAGCCATTGAGAGGCAAAGTAAGTAACTGGGAAGAACACAAAGTAATATATACACATGGTTTGAAATGTAATACGTTTTCAACTATATATAAAAAGAAACTGTCTCCACACCTGCATATGACAATTGGAACATATCAATATCAACATATATACATATGCTCATAACGAAGTCAAAATACAGTATACCGGAATGTGATAACTGTAGTAAGTTTGCAGTACACCTGATTGAAGGCATGTTTCTGGTTGTGATATGTAAATGTGATCAATCAGTGTCTGCTTTTCAGTCGTTGCAGCGGAGACAAGCTGCCTATAGCCTCTGGACTGAAACAACTCCTGTATGGCTTCTTCCCTCTTGAGAGCAGGTCTTCATTGAAGTCGCCACAAACGACGACAGGCTGCCAATCCATAATCTCCAAGGAAGTCAAGAGGCTTTTGCATGTTTGGAAAGAAAACATGTCAAGACTGAAATTTGTGTGGTCTGTACACAGTGGCTATCAAGGCTCTGACTGGGGACTCAACTTTCACAACTGAAAATTC
>PIJE02004507.1:0-17500 GCA_002895965.2 Coryphaenoides rupestris | reverse complement strand
GTCGATTTAGTTTAACACGAGCAACGCTGTGGCTGGTGGTAATGTCATCAGAGTGTAGTAGGGAGGGATGATGAGAGAAAGGATGGGGGATGAAGGAAGGAAGGAAGGAAGGAAGGAGAGGGAGGAAGGGAGGGAGGGACGGGAGGAGTGTGAGGGGGCTTCCCACCTTGCGAGGGGTGACGGTGCACAGGATGTTGATGATACTGTTGGACTTCTCCTGGCCTTCCTGGGGATACTTCTTGCGAAACAGTCGACTGCTGCTCCCGGGAGAGAGAGAGAGAGAGAGAAAGAGAGAGAGAGAGAGAGAGAGAGAGAGAGACTCCCGTCAGAACACGCTCGGGGATGTTTATCATTACAATCTGTTTCGTTCTTTCGTTTACTTTCCAGCTGAAAAAGGTAAACAGTGACGTTCCAGTGAGTTTCCACGCTGCGTGGCTGCCTGCGTGCTTCCTGGAACGACAAGACGTCACTTCTGATGCTGAGTTTCACACAAAAAAAAGTGCCTCTCTTTACACTTTACACTCGTATCCCTCCGGCCATGTTGAACTATTGACATTCATCCCTTAATCCAATTACTCCTCAGTTGAGTGTAATTACTCAAAGTTGACTCATGGTTTTGCGTCTCATGTCATAAACCCCTCCCCCCAGCCCCTTCCCTTTGTCCTCTTGTCTCTCAATGAAGTCCATTTAAATGAGCAGGACAAGTGATGTCTGTGTGGCGGACGCGTCGGCTAGCTACGCTAAGTAATAACGCATTCAATTAGGCCTTTGTCTCCCGCGTCCGCTATCACCACGCTCACATCTTGACCCCATGCTGCGGCCTTCCGCTATCCCGGTGATAAGGCGCCGAGTGTGTTTTGACAAGCCCCCCGTCCTGTGGACCGTCTGCTTATCTGCCCGTGTGGGTGCTGCTCCTCATCACCCACAAGGCTTCCCTTTGTTTTTCTCCCCCTCTCCCCTCCTATCTCCCCCCCCCCCGCCCTCCTCTCATCCCGGGTATAGAGGAGTCAACGTCCGTTCTGTCTCCGTACAGGCGGGGGGGGGGGGGGGGGGGGGGGTTGCGATCATCAATCATTAATTGAGCAGATTAGTGCCTCCCGTGTGAATATTGTGTGTGTGTGTGTGTGTGTGTGTGTGTGTGTGTGTGTGTGTGTGTGCAGGTGAACAAGGAGGTCCGTGCGGAGGGCCGCGAGGAGCTGAGGAACTCCATCAACAGAGAGCCCATCTACGAGTGGGAGGGCTCCCAGAGGGACAGCCTGGGCGCCATCATCTACGTCACCAAGGTCCGGCTGCAGCACCTGCCCTGCCAGGTACGGAAACTACGACCGCAGGTCGACAACGCCAGGCGCCGGAGTCAGGCTCAAGAGAGAGCAAGACTCCGATGTCTGGAACGAAGACTGGCCCACGAATTCTATCAGGAAAACATGAGACATTCATTAATGTTAAATGGCGGTTTCCAAAGCAACCTATTTATGGAGTATTTAGTTATTTATAGGTGGAGGTTGAAAGAGGTTGAAAGGCCCAGGGAAATAGACCTCCTGAAATGTTTTCCCAAGCGATTTCGGTGGGAAAATGAACCGATATGTTTACTCGACAAAGAGATGGAGTCAAAAATGTAGAGACGTGTTATGTCATGTCATAGCAAAATTGAGATGTACCCAAAATTTCACACCCAAATTGTACAAATGCATACTTGGTTCCCACATTTGAAGAACTTTGAGTCACAAAAAAAATTTGCGAAAAACAACACGCCAGACCTTTGTGACTCACATAGCCATAAATTACACAACCTACAGATTAGCTGAAGGCTACGTCACGCCAGTCGGAGGGGTGGTGGGGGCGTTAGCGTGCAGGGGTACACAAACTGTACATTTCGGGAAAGAACAGCATTGCGACACCACCTTTATCACAATTGTTGTCCTCCTTCACCCACCTAAGAGAGCCATAATTCCACCAAGGGAGACACGAACACATGTCGCTGAAATGGCTCTTCTGGCCTGTCTGAATCAAAATTAATAAATAACCAAGCGGCGGGCTGAGCGTGACCGGGCTGCTGGCGGCAGGATAACCGTGGCGGGGGTGTCCGTGGGAAACGGTCGGCAAGGTGTTTGAAGTATTTCAGACTCTGAGGTTGGGCGTGTGAGAGAGCCGCCCTGGCGAGCTCACGCTGCGACTCGACTCACCTCGCAGCTGGAATGTCAGCTGTCTTGTCAGGCTCCGCCCTCCACCAGGCTGAAGAAACACACACACACACACACACACACACTCCCTCCAGCACACACACACGCACCACACCTTTAACACAGCTCAGGAAAACAAGTTGAGCTGAAAGCCCCATTCTGGGTGTACCACGCTGGGTTTAAATTTGAGCAGAACTCATTGTCAGTGAGTTACGTTCATTGGTCAAGTTTATGTAGGCTTATATTACAAAGAATAGGACCCAATGGAATGGAGCACGACAGCTTTATGAAATCAGTTTAATTACTTTAGCGTACAATAAGTGAAGCAACAATACATTGCTGACGGTAACCCTTTCAAGCGCTCCTAATTGCAGGTTAAGAGATTTAATAGCTTCTACGTTGCTATTTATGTATCCTCAATTGTAGAACAGTAAGAGCAGTGCATGCGATGGCCCAACGCGCGGAAGGCAAACCTTCACACGTTGAATCTAGGTTGTGTTGTTACGTGCTGTCTCAATATCTCAATATCTTCTTCTTCTTCTTCTCCGTGTATGTGCAGGAGCAGAGCGAGCGTCTGCTGGTCATGTACCCCGCCACCGTCATCATCCTGTCTGAGGAGGACGACGGCCTCTTCTACAAGGTGAGCCTGACGCACGGTGATGACCTCATCGGTCTGCCCCGGTGACCACAGCTACTTCACCCGCTGTACCCGGTGACTCACAGACTCGCTCTCTGCTCCTTATTTTTCCATCCCGACTTAGTCACCTGTATTAATCTGCGCACCTGTACTCGGGTCTTTGTATCAGATGAGTGATTTGTCTTAAAACAAGGTGTGTGATTACAGGGTAAACTTCCCCTCAACATGATCACCGTGACAACGCCCTGCCAAGACGTCAAACCCAACACGTTCAGGATCGAAGGTACGGCGAATTAACCCCGCGTGAACAATCACTCCCGTGCACACGATGGCCGACTGAACATCCCACCTTCCGACGGGATGGACGGGCGTGTTAGCCTTCATCTGGTGCTGTGGCTCCTCCATTCATTTGACTTGAGTCCCGTGGTGTCAGAGAGAGAGAGAGCGCAGCGCCTGCATGAATGAGCCGGAGTTATCCCTCCCTGTGAATGACATCCTGACTGGAGCACATTCCACCCATGAGCTGGACCCAACGACTGTCTCTCTCTCTCTCTCTCTGTCTCTCTCTGTTTCTGTCTGTCTCTCTCTCTGTCTCTCTCTCCCTCCCAGGGCAGCTCATTAACCCCATCGTGGTGACCTGCCGAGACAACGTGGAGTTCTGCGACTGGATCCAGAATTTCAAGGCCGCCGACGTGCCGGTCCTCAGCCCCCCGCCCCCCGTCTACGACATCATCTACACGCCGACAGCCAGAAAGGTGAAGCCCCCCCCCCCCGTGTTACAATGGCAGCCATTCAGGGGCAGTCAGAGTTGCTGCGTAGAGATGTGACGCTCCGATGATTCTCGTCTACGCAAGAGCGCTTTGACGAAACACGTGGGCGGCGGGGATGGGAATATCTTACGAGAGAGTTTCAAGGATTAGAGAATGAAAGCACGCGTGTGTGTGTAGAACTTCCACACATTGTTGGAGTTTGTGAGTAGAGAGCTGTGTTTGGTGTATTCTGGCGGCCTCCTAGCGTCACGGCACGACATCCACACCCACACACACATACATTTTGTATATTTTATAATCACATTATATGCTTGTATCTGTTTGTATCTGTTTGTATCTGTTTTGTATCGAACATTATGATACAAAACAGTCCTTTGTTGGTCTTGATCCTGTTTTTGTCACCCGGTGCTGACCGACCACACGTTGGTCCTCTCGTCTCCCCCCACAGTCCCCCCAGTTTGACCGGTGGAGCAGCGGCACCAGCCAGGGTGGGTCCAGGGTGGACTCCCTCAAGCTGCGGCTGTCTCAGAGCGGCAGCCGGGGGTCCCACCACCTGCACTTCCTCCGGCCCGAGGACGAGGACCCCCTCTCCCCGGGATATACTGAGCCCCTGTGTGTAAGTGTCGTCCCAGAACCACCAAACCAACCAACCGACAAAAAAATGTCTTCTGTTGGAAAAAGCGGCGTGGGGGGCAGGGAGGAATTTAAACGTGCTAAATGTACAATTACGTTTACATTTAGGGCATTTGGCAGACGCTTTACAATAAGTACATTTGTCGAAAGAGTGACACAACAATATATCGCTGACGGAGTAACGCAGCAGTAAGATTTTTATAGAACGAAGAAGAAGAATCGTTTCAAACACTCATGATTGATTAAACTCATGATTTAGTTGAAACCGATCACAAAATGAACAGAACATGGATGAGGTGAGCTGGAGAGCTGCATGTACAGAGGAGGCATACGGGCGATTAGGCAGAACACACCAGAGCTCTCCGCCCGCCAAGTCCTCCTCCCCAAAAGTAAATTATTAACCGCCATTTGCAGACGGCTCCTGTTACATCTACAAAGTCGGCACACTAGGGAGCTGTAAAAAAAAAAATCATAACAAACTCAACCGTTTTATTTTACTCCCAAACCCCCCCCCCCCCCCCCCCAAAAAAGAAATAATCCACCCATAAAGATAACTTTGATGTTTATAAATTGCTGACGAAGCAGGCAGGGTTTTGGAGCTTGTTAAGTTCAGAGTGCTTTCAGGATGCACTGATGTGTGTGGGGGGCGACTAGCAGCGCTGAGCACCTCAGGACAACAAGGGTCCCGGTGGGCCGCATACCGGTCCAATTACATCAGGGGGGGGGTCGGCGCCAAGACGGCCCACTGTTGTGTTCTGTGTGTGGGCGAGCCATTTAAGTCTCCCCCTTTTTCCCCCCATTTAAATCTGCCTCCCTCCTCTCACTCTCTCTATCCCTGTCTCAATTCTCTCTCAATCCTCTCTCTCTCTCTCTCTCTCCTCTCTCTCTCTCTCTCTCTCTCTCTCTCTCTCTCTCTCTCTCTCTCTCTCTCTCTCCTCTCTCTCTCTCTCTCTCTTCTCTCTCTCTCTCTCTCTCTCTCTCTGATAATACCAACCCTACTTGGGTTGCTGCTCCACACAAACAAAGGTCTCACCACGTCTTACAAAACTCATGTGGCTGGGCCCAATATGCTCAAGACTTTGTTTGTGGTTTTGTTTGCATAGCAGCCGGTAGTTTAAAAAAAACCTCACCCACTCCACACCGACCAGTAAACTTGTGCATAACCTTGTGTGTGTGTGTGTGTGCGTCTTTCTACAGTACACCTCCAGCCGGCCCTCCTCGGCCGAGACCGCCCACCTGGGCAGCAGGAGCAACAGCGTGTCCTCTCACACCCGGCCTGAGCGCGACCTCCGACCTCTGTCCCTGCGCTACTCCACCCCCCAGCGCAGCTCCCACTACCAGGCCCCGGCCGAGGGCCCCGCGATGCCGCCGCCGCCCCAGGTGCACAGCGCCGCCTACTCCGGCCTGCACCGCGCCAGCCGGCTGGAGAAGGCTCCGCTCATCAAGGTATTCTATGACTTACTGTTGAGTTAGCCCGTTAGCCCGTTAGCCCGTTAGCACGCGCGGTGATCCCAAGCCACCTGCAGCAAGTGTGTTTTTAGAGGCAAGCCTCGAATGTGCAGGTCGGGGGGGGGTTTGTTGTGAGGGCATCTGCAGACGTTCTGCTTACAGCATCGTAGGACGGCTGGATCACAAGTTCTGCTACAACACAGTTGGACTCTCTTTGACTTCATTTGTTTCAACCAGTTGTATGGCAGGAGGCAGTCAGCGCTGTACAAACTGGTGAACACAAACTCTGGCCAGCACTATTAAACTGTGAAGAAATGTCTATAAATATTTCAAATCAACACTGTGCAGACTGGGCACTGTGGAGATACACTGATTAAATTCCCCCTTCGGAAAGGTTCTCTTAGGTAGAATATCTCCATAACAGGAAACAGGAAACAAGGCGTGACTCCAGTACCTCGCAGTTTCTGACTGCAACATACTAGGACTGCTGGATCCCAGATTACTTGACCCCTTAACCAATACTGCCCCCTGAGACTGTTGTCCCGCTTTAAAAGGCTCATGTGCCAAGCCACTGCCACCGAAATAAAACAACACCCCTCCACCCTCCCACCTCCAACCCTGACACCTGCCAGGCACCCAGAGGGCGAACCACGCTGCTCGTAGGTTAGCAGCATCCGAATAAACACGGCAACAGCAGTTTGTGCTTAATGGGTGCCGACAGATCCATGGGCCGAGGATGCTGGTGTTGGCACCAAACAGGCCTGACGTTGACGCTGCTAACCTCCCAAGGGACGGGTGGTGGGGGGGCAGAGTAATTGGATGCAGTCAAATCATCATCCAATCATCAAGTGTTGATGATGATTTGATGATGAGACATAGTGAGGGAGGGGTAGAGGGGGGAGAGAGAGAGGGAGTGAAAGAAAGAAAGAACATTTGCATCTAAATAAGTATGCATGTGATCAGTCCAACAGTGAGTGATACAATGAGAGAGAGAGAAAGACAGTGAGAGAGAGTGCAGAAAAAGCGAGAGAGGAAAAAGAGGGTGAGAGAGAGAGGTAGTGAAAGAAAGAAAGAACATTAGCATCTAAATCTGTGTGTGTGTGTGTGTGATCAGTCCAACAGCTGGAGCACCCCCCAGTCCTCCCTGAGCTACGCCCTGAGCTCCGCCCAGCGACACTCGGACCTGTGCCCGGCGCGCCAGCCCCTGTCCCCGCTGTACGACGAGCCCTGCACCCCCGACCTGTACGCCCGGGAGCCCCGCCTGCCCGCGCACCACGCCGTAAGTGGGTCACCGACACCCAACCCACGGGGCTCGGCTTACATCGCCACATGTGCGCGCACGTGTGTGTGTGTGTGTGTGTGTGTGTGTGTGTGTGTGTGTGTGTGTCTGCAGTGTGAAAGCCCTTGCTTCTTTCAGAGGCTTGTCTGCCGGCGATGATTAATTGATTGCCGTCGTCAATAAGAGGCCTTTTCAGTGGCAGTTTTTCAGCCATGAGGAATAATATTAATTATAATCATACAAAAGTTCTTTACAAACAAGTTCTTCGATTAAATTAGCCGTTTGATAATACTTATGACAAATAAATAGGGCAATACAATAAGAGTGGTCAGGGAATACAGTACACTAACCAATTTAACACACTACGATTTTAATTAAGATTTTTAATTTGAATTTTACTGCTGGATACTACGTTCACCATGATTTTCTGTTCAAATGAATCCCATCCAAGTATCTCCCCTCTACTTGATGCCAAGGCACGATTGGAGAATCAAATCCAAAAGTAATTTGATCTCATCAAATTTGAATATTTAGAACAAGGCTTAACAATGAGGAGCATTGACGGTTACGGAGTGTTAGCAGTGAAGCTAAAACACGGTCCGTATTATAACGACAGCATCAAGGATGGTTTAAACCTGTAAACCAGGGAAACAGGAAACGGAAGCACAACAAATTCCATTATCCTATCCGTCAGATACCAAAAAGGCTTTACTAGTAGGCTAGTAGGCAATCACTAACAACCGTCACTCACGACTCTCTCCTCCTGTCTCCCCCGTGCAGCAGTCTAGTTGGCAGGGGTCTGTGCAGTCCGCCGGCCACCTCCAGCAGACCCCGGCGCCGCTGCCCAACCCCTTCCAGCTGTGCACCCCTCCCCTGGGGAAGCGCTGCAGGAGGAGCCTGGTGCTCACCAACCCCCAGGGCCACGCACTGGGCCTGGAGCTGGAGCCGGCCCCCGCCACGCGGCCCCCCGGCCCCGGCCCCACGGCCCCCGGCCTGCAACAGAGGGCCGAGGCCGTCTCCCGCCTCAAGCTGCTCACCGCTCCCTGCCCGCCGGTGCACGAGCAGGTGAGGACCCGGGGGAGAACATCCATAGTGTAGAATGGAACGCGGACACAAACACGGAGCGCTGGACGTGTGTGTGTGTGTGTGTGTGTGTGTGTGTGTGTGTGTGTGCGCGCGTGTGTCTATTTGCGCATGTGTTCATGTGTGTGTGTGTGTGCGTGTGTGTGCATGTGTGTGTCCACATGTGTGCGTGTGTGTGTGTGTGTGTGTGTGTGTGTGTGTGTGTGTGTGTGTGTGTGTGTGTGTGTGTGTGTGTGTGTGTGTGTGTGTGTGTGTGTGTGTGTGTGTGTGTGTGTGTGTGTGTGTGTGTGTGTGTGTGTGTGTGTGTGTGTGTGTGTGTGTGTGTACATTGCATGAGCCGGGGGTAATATTTGAACAGGTGCGCGACATGAAATGGATCCTGTAGTAAAATCGTTGGTGTGTTTGTTATGGGAGACCGTGGGAGGTAACTCTGTGTGTGTGTGTGTGTGTGTGTGTGTGTGTGTGTGTTTGTTTTCTCACCGTCTGACAGCGGCTCATCCCGTCCAGTCCCCTGGCCAACCCTTCCCAGATGCCATACTGTTACTCACCAGGTAAGACGTGCAAAGAATGCTCAACATAAACACCACACCAGACACAAAAAACAAAGTTCCTTCTCTCGGTGTACCGCATGCTCCAAGGCCACGGAGGCTCAAGTATCCGATCACACAATCGCATAAGAATCCCCTTCCGTCTCGATCAGAACGGAAACACGTTACTTGAGTCAGTCAGCGATATGTCAGCCATCTTATTTAGCGCCGGCGTGCTATGAATATCTTATGTTTTCGGTTCCCGTCAGGGGCAGCAAACAATGGAACTATTTAAGTCCACGGCTACGTTAGCTTCGTCTGCAATTATCTCTTCCAACCAGCGTGAGAGATGAAACTTAGCTGCTAGTTAGCCGCCTACGTGAATACCGCCATCAAGGCCACATGCTTCCACTCCTCTGACGCAACCTAAAATTAAACGCGGCCTTCCCAGTTCCCACGCGCTGGTCCGGGACGGGCCCCGTCGGAGGGCAGACACAAGGGCTCAGCGGATAGAGTGAAAAGTTTGGGAAATGCGCAGATGTGCCAAATGAAACAGAGCTCTGTGCGGCTTTAAATATCCTGCATGCAGGTGTTCGGGTCAAGGGAAATCCCAGCGTAAGGAAACACTGTTTGTTGGATGCAGTTACTACCGGCCCAGTGATTGACAGCACACAACTGGAAACGGGCTCCTCCCACCAACCCCTGTCCAAGGCCCAACAGACTCTATTATTGCCAAACCGTGGGAAAAAGAAAACTCAAGGGATGTTTTTGTTTTTCTATGAGGGTTCGAGATTTTCTGATTGGACACATAATGTACGATGTGTGTTTTTGCACGCCTGCGGCCCTTGAAGAGAAGAGAGCAGCTTTAGATGGTGTGATAAATAGAGGACATTTTTCTTATGGTTTTGACTGTAAAATTATACGTTGGGACAAAAGTGATTACGATCTGAGTCTTTACTCAACACAAGCGACGTGAGTGTCAGCTTTTGTTTTTCTGTTTAACTGAAATGCTCTGAATTCTTTCTCTCCGCTGTTGCACAGACTACAACTCATACCTTCAACCCACAGAGCCAGATGACCAGGAAATGGACTACGACAACATTTGGGAATATGACTACAATACCGGCATGATTCAGCCCATGTCTGGAATTTCACCACACCGGACGGGATTAGACTTCGGGGCCAGAGGCCTTAGCGCCATGGCAACGCAGCAGAGATAGCCATAAAACAAAACAATGAGCCGACACTCGTCTGGACGTGTGCAAACAAACCGATCTCTATCAGAAGGGTTATAAAAAGCCGGCTATCAGAGACGGTTTTGCTCACTCTGACGTACAGGGGGGTGGGGGGAGTTAAAGTGGCCCGGGTCGTCAGGCAGAGGAATGTCCATTGGGACCAGGAAGTGTGCGCCACCATCTCCAAACCACGACACCAGGTTATGAACGTGATAGGACACTCAGTAGCAGTGCTAGGCGCTAGCATGGCCCACTTGATATGTAGCTTGGAAGACAAGCGTGAGCTTGTGTGGTGAAAATGTTTATATTTTGTATGAGTGTTGTATTGGCCTCAATGCTCTGATTGTCAAGGCTTTTTTTAAATAGGCCTACTGTGAGTACTTTTGTAGTTTGGATTTTTATTTTTATTTAAGAACTTTAACATACCGTCCTGTTTTTATTTTATTTTATTTTGTGACTTTAGAATATATAAACCATTCCAACAAGGCTGAATATGATAAAACATGTACATTTTGTAAATATTATTTTATTAAGACGTGGTAACAGAACTAGCTTGAATGGTCTTGTGTTAATAATATTACTATAGCTACTGCAATATGCTGATGTTGGGGTGGCTTGCTCCTCTCTTTAGTTTGAAGTGTTTATTTATATTTGGAAATAAAATACCAAAAAATCAGTTGATCTCTTTATTTCTGATGTTTTACATTATAGTCATCGATGAATTTATCAATGTATAAAATCAAGTTGTCCATGGATTCCTTGGTTTAGCAGTATTTTGAGTATTTTTTTAATATAAAGATAGAAGATCAAGTAAAGCCACACTTTGCTGTGAGAAGTACTGTACGTCATTGGTAAACTTGGTAAACTGCTTGAGCAAGAGAAATGTTGCCTTAGCTCGCCATCTAGTGGTGGAAATCAGAACACATTTAATGTCCTCGTGACACGACGACGGTGGTTTGTCTCCCTCTGGCGGCACAGCGCGAGAACGACATGAACACAACAAGTGGTCGCCGCGGACGAGACCATTGAGTCTGGAAATAAGGGGGCGGATTCACAACAGCGTCTTCAGAACAAAAATCTTCATCACTGCAGTTTGGGGGATTTACGAAGAAAATTAAGAACTGCTATTCGGTAAAAGATATATTTTAATTTCTTAGCAATTGATTTCTAAGTGATTGATTTACAACTAAAAGTGAGACGAGTCAAGTCAAGTCAGTTTTATTTGTATAGCCCTTAATCACAAGCAAGAAACGAGTCCCTTAATTAACAAGGAAGACGTGGAGAACTCAGAGTGGGGGCCCCTGCTTCCAGGGACGGTTCAGAGTCATGGGTATCATGCGGGAATACATTAACTTCTCAAGTAAATTAAGGGTTCTTTGGAAAAATTGAGGAATTGCAGTTTCCTAGAAACGCATTAAGAATGATCTTCTATCTAATTTTGTGAATCTGCCCCCAGATACATAATTGAATGCAATTACATAAAAAACACCAAAACTCAGTTAGTCATCAAATAATATTTAAACTACCAAAACATCATTATGTAAATATAATCACCTCTGTAGTCAGTACAAATAGTCAAATCTGTCAAGTGATACTGGCTCATATATGTAGTCCCCAAAATGTGTTAGAAGGGTGTATTGCTAGAAACATTAGGAGGAAAGAGCTAAATCTATTAATAATATCGTTCTCATTTCTGATACTTCCTGTTCAGCCTTTTGGTCTTTCATTTCTTATAAAACATTGAAAAATTGGAATTGAAATTGAATGAACAAAATAGTTAATTAACCAACACTCCCTTCATATGTGGGAACCCCATGTACAATGTGGGGATGTTCATGCATCATTTGACCCCACAGAGAGACCCCACTGTGGTGGTAGGCCTACCCATAAGCCACAGACCCATCACTAGGTTCACGTTGGTGGCTCCAGCTACTTTCTGGAAGTGTTCAATTTTTGAAATGCTTCACAGAGTTGCACAGAAGGTTGCTCATACATGACACACGTAGATTTTTGTGAAGCCAAAGGCATGCCAATACAAAGATGATGGGATGACCCAAAGCTGTCCATAGAGATGCAGTTTATCGCCATTAAATACAGATCAGATAAGACTTATATTTTTATGAATAGTGCACTCCATGGGGGGGAATTGCAATTAAGAGGTAACATCCTCTTCATCACTTGGGGCTAGTGGGACCCCACTGGAGTAAATTATGCTTTTAAGAGGCGCTTTGTAACTTATATAGAAGACAAGGGAGATTTTCCAAAATGGAAACTTGTTATTGTTCAAAGATAATTAAGAGACTTACATGAGAAGTGAATTCCCTAAACTATAGGCCTGTTGAAAAGAAAGTAAGAACACCAATTAAGTACAAAAATCAACACATGATAAATGTTGATACATCGATTTCATTACAGATGTACTTCACCGAGAAGACTTCAGTGCAGGCTTACTGATTGCAGGACGGTCCAATGATCTCTCTCTCATGTATCTCCGCAGGAATCGAATGGCGGACAGGGCACTTACATTAGCTAGGACAACTGTCACAAAAAAACAAAAAACAATTTCGTAGGATACATAATTATTAAGAATTACTCCTTTAATTAATTGATATTTATAACCTCTTTATAAACACTTTTTAATATATTAATGATCATTAAACCCAAAATAGTGCTGTTGTCTTAAGTTAAATGTTATGTTGCGAAATAAATTGGTCTCAAACTGTCGAGATTAGTCAAAATCCCTGGTATAGATCTCTGGTGTAGATCAACTAGAAACTCAATTTCTACCACAATCTACAACAATGTGAAGTTGCAGGTTTTACAACAAAGACGGAAACATACCAGCCTTCCAGGCGTCTCCGACTTGTGGATTAGCAGACTTCAGCACCCATGAGGCAAACGCAATGCACACCAAGCACATGTCTGATTGTCTCAGAGGGACCAGGGACACACCCAGACCTGCAGAACAAGGGACAGCCTCACTATTCTATTACGAATAAGTCACTTAGCAGACAAGTGGCTTTTAAACAAAGCCACTTGACTTTATGTCATTCATCTATACAGACTGTGTATGAATATGAAGCTAAGTATGAGTATGACACCTGGCGTGGTGGGGGGGACTAAGAGAGGACATCATGTACGTACATTCCTCTGGCGCTGGCCTCTGTGCAGCTACGTGCACCACCGCTACGTGCAGCATGGCACGTGTAATGAATCCTCCCTGAGCCTGGGGTTGGGGCTAGCTAACATGCTAACTCGCTACACACAACAGTTGCTAGCATGGCAGGGGAATGACCTTTGATCATTTGAGTTGTAAATCAGCTGGTTATGATCTAGCGCCACAGTACGGCAACAATTCTTAAATGAAGACCTTAATTAACACGAATGCCCTTTGTAAATGATTACTAGACACATTGGTTAACTGTTAATTAACTGTTAGTTAATGCTTATTATTGCATATGCAATAAGGTGTTAATAGCCTCTTTTTACACTATTCCGTAATGTATTAATTAATACCTTAGTAAACATGAACACCATTACCTGAGTTAACATGAACACCATTACCTGAGTTAGCACGAACACCATTACCTGAGTTAGCACGAACACCATTACCTTAGTTAGCATGAACACCATTACCTTAGTTAGCATGAACACCATGAACAAACAGGAACACTGTTACTTAAGGTTTTTTTTGTCAAATAAAGTAACAGATTCCATATGAAGCCAAGTATTCAGAGCAGATCAACAAAAGCCACCATGTGTCTCTCCTTATTGTATTACTTTATGGAAAACAATGTTAATACTATATCACTATCTTTTAGGAACTGAATGATTAACATGACAATGATGCAATTACTCAGAATGTATGCATTTAGATGACATGCCTTATGACAGATGACAGATTTAGGCAGGGAAACATGCACATTGAAGAAGACAGGCTCACTTGGATGTGAGACGGCCGACTGCAGGTCATCAAAGCTAAAAGGGTGTCTTGATAGCTGCCTGTAGACTCTCTCCTCAAAGTGGTACAGCAGTGGATCTGGGACCTCTGTGTCTTGGTTGCCCAGAGCGTTGATGGATTTAAAAACCCGGCGACGCCTTTGCACGCTACTCCGATCGACAGGGATCAAAGGTCCAGAGCTCTGTTGGTTCTGGCTCACAGGACCGCCGAGACGAAAATTTCTGAACGAAAACGTGGTGTTCCAGAAGAGGTTCTGACAGAGGCCCCAGTCTGTGAAGACGTTCTCATAAATGTCCGTTTCAGTCTGTGCTTCGGTTGTTCTGCGACTGAACCTGGTGACCACCCGAATCAGTCCCAAGTCGTCCTCCTCAGACTCTGTGGAAGAGTCATCATCATCTGAGGAGGAAGATGATAGGAAGTGATCGTAGGCCTCGGGGAACTGTAGGTATTTGCTGGAGGAACGAGAGCGGGAGAAGATGGGCACTGGCTGGTCTTTAGGCCGATACTCGGTCTCACCGAGAGGGTAGAAGAAGCTTCCGGAGTCAAACTCTGAGAAGAATTGATCGTAGGTCTCAGGGACAGTATTTCCATGACCATAGTGAGTGTCTATGTCCTCTGAATATGGTGGCTTTGGCGGCTTAGATTGCTTTCCCCCAAAGATGTACTGAAATATATCAGTGAGTGAGATTCGGTAGCTTTCTACTGGCGTGCCCTCAGTAAAGTCACAACATGGCTTTTGTATATCTGGATAACATTCCCTCTCTGCCTCTTCACTTTCCTCTGGAATACCTGCCACTGAAGCCTGAACTTTCCACTTCAGGCTGAATGGCTCAGAATCCAGAGCATGCAGATTGCGTGCACTTGTATTCTTCATCATCTGTCTGTAACGCCCTTCCTCATTGCCGGTAGAGAACAGGGGCTGTGGATTGTTAGGGTCAGAGGTCATCAACATCATGTTCTCAGGGTATATTCCAGCTCCTAAACCTACAGGCCTCGGTTCAGCCTCCCACAGGACATCCAGCGAACTGAATGAAGCGTCATCCTGTGCACTAGAGGCAGGGTTGATGGTCGCCAGCTCCACATCAGGGACGACGGTATCATCGTTGTTGTTGTTGTTGTGGGGGGTCTCTTCACTCTCTGCTAAAGGTGAGAGAGTTTGAGGTGGAGGGGTCATGGATTCCATTCGTGAGCCCAGGATGTCTTTTATCGTTAGACTCTCCATCTCGTTCCAAAAGGAAGACATAGCGAACACTTTATTTTTAGAGTCAGGTGCGTTGCTGACGTCCTGCACTGTTTCAGATGTTGTGTCGGGTTCCTCTGTTGGGAATTTTATCTTCGATGTGTCTTGTGATGCCTCCAGACTTCCAACTTCATTTATAGCTTCGTCTCTCTTATCTGTATCCATGCCATGTGGAGTATTCCCTTCATACTTGGAGGGATCTGTGCTGCATGGACCCCCATAGCTTTGAGGTGCTAACAGAGGTGCATCCGTTGTCATAATTGATCTGTTACCAGAACCAATCATAACAATGGTGGACTGGAGAAGGTCTGCGCTGCTGAGCTGGGCTGTCCTGTGACAGTCTATTTCCAGCTTTTGTGAATGCAGAGCATCTCTCTGACCCTCTGCAGGGTTATCTCTGCCAGGGAATCCCATCTCGTCAACCAAGCATGACTCTTCTCTCTTGGCTTCTTCATCATTTTTATTAGCTTTGCTCATAGGATCATTTGAATCATCACCACTCTGTGAAGTGCTATTGGTTATACAATTGACCTCGGTGCCATAAAAATGGGATTTCCTCCCACTTTTGCAACTGCCGTTTGTGAGAGAATGCTTAATTTCATACGACTGCTGGAGAGTCCCCACATGATCTGTGTCGTCTGAGTCGTCTCCTGACAGGAAGCTCCTCTCACAGACGGAAGCCAGGGTCAACGACCCCGGAGTCAGACTCGATCCAGTTGACTCATTCTGCTGTGATGGTCTGTAAGCCTGTGATGGTGCAACACTGTTCTCATGTTGACCGTGTGTGGAGAAGGATTTGTGGCTGGCTGGATTAGCTGGGGGGCAGTGTAGCGTGTTGCACTGTTGATTACTTATAGAAGCAGTGGAGAATCCAAGGCGATCAAGATTATCTGGGACATGACAACGTTGAGTCAAGGGATAGATGTCATCTGAGGGGTTTTCTATTAAACGTGATGTGTGGATGGCATCTGTACTTGGGGGTGAACCAGCACAAGCCCAGTCAGAAATGTGTTTTTCATTCACACAGACGTCACTGTTGTTCTTTGCTGAGCGTAGATCCATTCCAGCACCCAGTGCACTTTGCCGTTTCTCAGACTCTGCGCTAAGCTGTCCTCTGTGCCCACTTTCCTCCAGCAGAGAGCTCCGTCTTTTCTTCTTCTTTCTCTTCTTCCTGCTATACTGGGGCCTCTTGTTCCCGTTCAGAGAATTTGGGTTTAGGCCCGGTAGCACAGGATTGATGTTCACTTTTTGTAATTCTTCTTCTGCCGCCACCCCTACGGCGACACCAAGCGTTTCCATGTTAAGGCTTGGTTGTCCGCAGTCTGTGTCAAGCAAACGTTTACACATCTGTGAGCTCAGCGATCGGCCTGAGCCAAGAGCATTTTCTAAACAGATGAAGTCATGGGACGGCCCCCGATACTGACTGTGTTGTCTTAACTCATGTGCGGCTGTCGTCATCGGCCAGTCCTCTCCGATGAGTAACTCTGCCTCAGGATTAATTAGTTTGTTAGTCTCTCGACGTGAGCTACCGTCTGCTCGCTCGGGGGCCGTTTCGCAATCAGACCCGTCTTTATTCATTGTGTTTATGCCGATGTTGCCCTTGGCGGTCTGTGTGGCATCTGTGCCAAGCGCGGTCTCACTTCTGGCAGGGAGAGCGTTTAACACTGTGACTGTTTTTGGCAAATCGCTGTTGCTGGCCTGGGGCCCGCGGCTCCACGGCTCCTTCTCAAGTATGATCTCACCTTGTTCTTCAAGTCCCTCTTGGCCAGGCTCAGCAAGCCGCCCGGGGCCGGCAAGACGTCTACGCCTCTCAAAGAAGGTATTGACAGACTCCAGGTGTGTCTCCTCTTCACGACCAGAGAGGACGTTCTCCATGCCACCCACGCTGTGTTTACGCCGGTGATAGTCCACGGGGGGTCCCTCACAGTGTGGGGGCCCCTTGTGGGTGGGGTGGTCAGCCTCCATGAATCCACGAGGGGTCTGATCGATGTGCCGAGCCTTGTCTCTGCATCGTCTGTCGTCGCTCTTCCTGGAGTCGCCGACTCCGGCGGGTGATGGAGGAAGAGGGTTACGCTCTTCACACTCATAGATGAAGCACTCCCTGTCATGCTGGCTGTGTTCAATGTCTTCCATTCAGATGCAGGGGTCCGTTTCAAAATACCTGGCAGAAGAAGTGGAAGGCAAATTACAAACTTGCAACACATTCCAACTGAGTTTTACATAAACTATAATACATGCAATGTAAATGAAGCGCATGCCTGTCTGTGCATGAAAAAATTATGTGAAAATATTTTTCAATAAACATTCAATGAGCATTATTGCAAGCACACGTTAAGCAAAATGTATAAAGAGGAATCTAAAATTCAATTTCACCAAATACATAACAAGTGCTCCAACTAAATCACTTTTCAATTCAAAACAGGCACTAGCTATAGCATACAAAGGTAATTCACATATAGTACCTCATGTGCACTTTCCCCAGTTTTATGTGCAATATTATTAATAT
>PIJE02004506.1:0-7500 GCA_002895965.2 Coryphaenoides rupestris | reverse complement strand
ACACACGTTGATGGTATTTAGCTCATTTGCATCGCTAAGACTCATGAGTTTGTTTAGTCCTGCTGTGGGGGAGTCGGGGGGGTGGGGTGTGGGGGGGGGGGGGGGGGAGTCCTGCCCACCTGAATACCTGCCCCCAGCCAGGGGCGTGGTGGGGTTTTGCGGGTGGGTGGGGAGGGGGGGGGTTGTGGGCGGGGACAAGTAGGAGGGGCTTGAAGGGACGGCGGGGGCCTGTAGGCCAGGTCAGTCGAGCATGGGGGCGGGGCCTAGTCCCAGGATATTTAATATTGTATCTTTAGAAAATGTTTGCTGTTATTATTATTATTATTATTTTGTGCTTTGGCAATGTGATTGTTCGTTTTTCAATAAAGCTCTATTTTAAATCTTGAGACGGAGGGAGAGCGAGAGAAGGAAAGAAGTAAAACTCGCAAAGTACGAATTCCAATATTCAGACCCCGGGCGGGTGGTGTGTTTTCGGGCGCACCTTCTATTCACCGGTCTGTTGCCCTCCCCTCTGTTTCTCTTTCTTCTTCCTTTCTTCTCCTCTGTTTCTCTCCGTCTCTGCCTCCCGCCCTCTGATCTCGGGGCCCTCATTTACACGCCGATAAGCCCCATTAGCTAAACATATTCATTAGGCCGCGACAATGGAAACTCTCCGCCAGTCTGACGGAGAGCAGAGAGTCACTCTGCGGCATCTTCAGGGTGACGGATGTGTTTGACGGGTGAATTATTGTCGTGTTCTCAGGGGAGACAATTGAAGCCTGTCCGTTCTACTTCTAATGTTCAGGTTTTAAAGATTGTTAAAAGTAAAACATGAGCATCGGAAAAAATGTTAAACCAACAGTTGTGTCTTTTGGTTCTTGCTCACAAGATATTAACAGGCAATAAAACTTTGCATAAAAGCGTCTGCAGAATGGCTAAGTAGCAATAGGCCTTCGTAGTAAACTGTGGCAAATTATTGACAATTGAGTCATGGTCAAATCCTTTGAAAAGTAAATATATTACACTGAGCAAGGGCAGGTTTGTTTATTTGAGTAATCGTTAACCAGCTCCGTCCAACGGAGAAATGTGGCGCTGTTTGCAGAAGAAGTAGGCTACTGTATTCCAGCTCATAGTAAACTCAACACTCAACAGGAGTTCCCAATGCAAAGTGTACAAAAGGATTTTTCAATTGTCAATGTATTTATTTAATCAGGTGAATCCCATTGAGATAGAATCTCATTTTCAAGAGAGACCTGAGTGAACATCAAGATTGAGAACAAGATAAGATCAGATAAAGCTGTATTGATCCCGAAGGAAATTCTTGTGCCAGAGGTTGCATCACAATAGAATAAACAGTAGAGAAATAAATAGAATAATACTAAAAATAATACAAATGTACAAGTGAGTCTAAATGTAAAAATATAGGTAAGATATTGAGTTAGCAAAACTAGTAAAACATAGTATATAATCGGGTATAAAATGTTAAACTTTTAAATTGCTTAACAAAGTCAAACTTTCGCTTGACTCACTCGGACCAGACTGAGGAAACAAACCCCAAAAATACTGGAAAAGTTGTGTTCATGGAGTAAAGTTAATTATGTTTTGATATGGAAGACTGCAGACTCAGCAAAAAAAGAAGGCAAGTTGAAAGAATATACTGAACACAAGCCAGCGCTGAAGTTTCAAGTTTGTTTAGCGGAGTGGAGTATCTTCGCGTCGCACAATGTCTCCGCAGGCGGCGTCCGCTCGACAATGGCGCGCGGGTTAGTAAAAACCGCGGGACGCTAACCTACACTAATGACCGGCGCGTTAGCGTCCCGCGGTGTGCACAGAGGGGCCCGTCTGCTGGGTTTCAGCGAGAGCGGCAGAAACGCAGTTAAACCGACAAACAAAACAGACGGACGGACGGACGGACCCCCGCGTCTGCTGCGGTGTGCCAAAGGACCACCGGACTAAAGAAAGAAAGAAAGAAAGAAAGAAAGAAAGAAAGAAAGAAAGAGAGACAGAGAGAGAGAGACGCGATAGCAACAGAAAACACAGGCGGAGCGAAATGAGACCCAACAAATTACCAAACACAAAAAAAGGGGACCAAATACGAGCCAGACTCAAAAGGCATCCGTCAATGGCTTCAGCTGGTGCCGGTAAACCCACAACACAATCACTCACACACACACACACACACACACACACACACACACCATTCACACACACCCATTCACACACACCAGCACACTTACAGGACAATAAAAAAGCCCGCCCCAGGCATCGCCAGAAACCAGTCCTGTCCAAATTGAACGAACACAGACACACACAATTAACACACCGGCACCCACACACACACACACACACACACACACACACACACAAAAAGGACACCACACACACACACACACACACACACTTTAAGGCCATAAAGTGGCCAATCGGGGGGCTGTCTGAAGCAAGCAGCCTGCAAACGAGCTTCAGGGGCCGTAAAGGTTGTCATCGAGGGAGCTTGACCTGTACTGTAGCAGGAGGAGGGAGGAGGAGGAGGGAGGAGGAGGGAGGAGGAGAAGGGGGAGGAGCTGGGCTGAACAGAGGAGCCGCCAGAGGAGTCTGCCAGGGCCGTAAACACTCAATACAAAACCCAAGGGGGGCGGGGGGCCTACCCACCCGCCTCCATAAAAAATGTGAAAGGAGGGGGAAAAGAGGTTTCTAATACAGACGCAGTCAGAGGGTGGGTGGTACAGGGGTGTGTGTGTGTGTGTGTGCGTGTGTGTGGGACAGATGGACTGGTGGAACAGGTTGTTTAAGGTACAGGGAGACGGATCCGGGTGGGGTGGGTCGTTTTTTTGTGTGTGTGCGTGTGTGTCTGTGTGTGTGTGTGTGTGTGTGTGTGTGGGAGGGGGGGGTTATTTATAATTATAACGGGAGTCAGCACTCTTGGGGGTGGGGGGGAATAAAATCCCTCCCCTCCCCCTAAGAGTATGCGTGAGTGTGTGTGACTTAATGTGTGTGAATGTGTGTGTGTGTGTGTGTTTGCGATTGTGTGTGTGTGTGGTGTGTCTTAATGGGTGTGTGTGTGTATGTGTGTGTGTGTGTGTGTGTGTGTGTGTGTGTGTGCGTGTGATAAGCACCCCGCTCCCCAGGGTGAGTGCCGGGTGAGTGATCTAACAGGGGCCAATTAATTTGTTTTCTATACCATGTGCCTCCGACAATAGGGGGGTGGCGGTCCCCCGGGACCCCTGAACGCTCTCTGATACAGACCCAAGCCACCGGGGGTGGGGGTCTGCGATGAGAACGCAATCACACCTCCCCTCCCACCCCTCCTACCAACACCCTGTTAGCACCCAGTCAGTCTCTGAGTGAAACCCTGTTAGCACCCAGTCAGTCTCTGAGTTAAACCCTGTTAGCACCCAGTCAGTCTCTGAGTTAAACCCTGTTAGCACCCAGTCAGTCTCTGAGTTAAACCCTGTTAGCACCCAGTCAGTCTCTGAGTTAAACCCTGTTAGCACCCAGTCAGTCTCTGAGTTAAACCCTGTTAGCACCCAGTCAGTCTCTGAGTTAAGCCCTGTTAGCACCCAGTCAGTCCTATCTCTGGGAGCCATCTTGTGACCCCCCCCACCCCCACCCACTGAGGACCAAACGATGCTACGCTACCGCTAACGCTAACGCTGCAGACGGAGACCCAGACAAACACACGCAGTCGTCGGCAGCTTGTTGATCCTGTGTCAAGGTTACTTATGAGGCGGAGGGGTGGGGGGTGGGGTCAAAGGTCAAGCCCCCTGTGCCCCGTTTGGGTAAACACCGGCCGCTGACGGGGCAACCCCCGAACAGCACACGCACACACACACCACACACACACACACACACACACACACACACACACACACACACACACACACACACACACACACACACACACACACACACGACACACACACACACACACACACCCACACACACACACACACACACACACACAGACACACACACACACACACACCCACACACACACACACACACACAAAATACCCAACTATCCCTCACAACACCCAACACCCACACCACACACACACACACACCTCACACACGGCCACCCCTCATTTAGCCTCATTAGGCCACCGCTTAACACCACCCCCCCCCCCCCCCCCCAACCTCCCTCCACCCAATCCTGAACCTCACCCCCACCCAATCCTGAACCTCACCCCCACCCAATCCCACACACACACACACACACCCACACACACACACACGCTCTCTAACCTGTCTCTCCTGTGCTCGTTCTGCCAACTCACCCCCCCCCCGCCCCCCCCCCCGCTCCTCCCCTCCTCCCCTCTCTCTCTCCTTATCAGATCCTGACCAACCGCCCGACCAACTGACTGTGTGACTGTGTGACTGGTCCTCTGAGACCGGGGCCAGGCAGTAAAACCAGCCCTGGGAACCGACAACCCTGGACGCTTCCCTGGGCCATCAGCAGCAGCAGCAGCAGCAGCATGGCCCCCGCGTATTGCTCTGGAGGGAATAGAGGATGATGAGATGTATGGAGGAGGTGGTGCAATATTATGGATGGGGGAGATATTGACCCAACGGGCTCCTTTGTGTCTCTCTGCCGGCTAATTGCGAAAGCAGAGTGCGCGTGAGTGGACACCATGATAACAAACTGAGGCCCTATCTGCCGCACAGCAGACAAGACAAGAGGTGGAGGAGGGAGGGAGGGAGGGAGGGAGGGAGGAGGGAGGAAGGGGGGACAGTAAAAAAAAACTGGAGAGAATAAAAGAGAGAGATTGTGGGAAATGTTGGATGGTTCACCTGGTGACCTCCTGAACGCTGCGCGGTGGTCTGGAGTCAGTCTGGTGTCGCTGGTTGAATCCCTAAGCAATGATAGTTTGCGTCGCAATAAACGTGTGTGTGTGTATGTATGTATGTATGTATGTATGTATGTGTGTAGTGATGTATGTATGTAGTGATGTATGTATGTGTGTATGTAGTGATGTACGTATGTATGTATGTATATATGTTACTACTATTCCAAATGTATGTCGATTGCATTAATGAGACACAATAAAATTGACATTACCTTACCGGGACAACTTGTAAACATTGCATCCATTCGCACACTCGAGTTCAATATATTAAAGATATTCAATGTATTTTTTTTAATTGATCGTTTTAATTTTGAACAGATTATTCTGTAAAATAAATAAAGTTTGCTTGTACTGCATATGTGAGTGTGTGTTTCCTGATGTGATGTAATATTCTGCACACAAAAATAGAAACAAAACATAAATGAACGTTGATTTGGGTTCTGGAGCCGGCGTTACATAAGAGCTCTGTGACAACACTCGCGTTGCCATGACAACACATGAGGGAGGAGGAGGAGGAGGTGGAGGAGGAGGAAGAGGGGTGGGGGGTGGGGGGGTTATGAGTCCAGGAAAAAGTGTTTGGCCCCGATAGGGCCCGGGGAAAACCCCTCTCTCTCTCTCTCTCTCTCTCTCTCTGTGTTAACAGACCCCCGTCCCCTTAATGAGAACTGGGGGTGTGGGGGGGGAGGGGGGGAATCCCGAACGGATGAAGGCGTGAGACGTCCAGGAACGCCAGGAATTCCAATCCCGGCCGAGACTAAAACAGTCATCACGCACACGCCATCATCAGCATCACCACCATCACCCTCCTCATCACCATCACCACCTTCTTAAAGAGCCAGACGAAGGCATCTGTCAGAGAGTTCCGGTGGACGCCCGTACTTAAGACACACACACAACATAACATACAAAAAAAAGATTAATAAGACCTGAAATGTTTTTTATTTTAAAATTTTTTACGATTTAGCGGTTTTACCTCTGATGACCCCCAGAGGTGTAATGGTTTTTCGTCACATTCCCCCCCTCCCCCCCCCCAAGAGACTAATTCTGGTGGAAGGCCGGGCGTGGTTTTTTTTTTGGGCGATGCCGGGGTTTTTATTTTTGTTTTATTTTTTTTGTCGGGGGAGGCGGGTTAATTCTGGTGGGTATATAAGGACGTTCCAAAGCATTTCTGGCAAACCTTCCCAAACACGTAGTAGTAGAAGGAGGAGGAGGTGGTGGTGGTGGTGGTGGTGGTGGTTTATGGAGACCATTGAGATGACGAGAAGAGATACAGGGACACGGAAGAAGAAGAAGAAAAAACGAGAGAGAGCGAGGCCAAGTAGATGTGAGAAAATCGAGGAGTTTATCTCAGGACACAAACATTCTGGAACACTGATTTGAGCCAGAGCAACGGGTAATTTGCCGAAGTTTAATTTAGCGTGAATCACGATTCTTGGCCCAGCGAACGGCACGAGGTTGCGAAATGCGCGCACATGTTTTCATTCCTTGGACGCGATCCATCAGCAGCACACGGAGAAAAAAAATGCGCACAAGCAAATCATCTAATCAAACATTGAAAAAAACGATAGATTCATATCAATACTTTGATGGCGTAGGTGTCCATCAGCATTAGCCTCGCCGTTCCCAAGAGAAAATTACATTTGGAGGAACGATTAGACCCGTAAATTGGTCCCGATGAAGAGAGTAAAGTGGGCCGTTTATATCCCTAAGTAGAGCTCCAACATCCAAATTATTTCTCAGCATTTTCTTCGATATCAAAACGCGGCCGTACGCACCGTGGCCTTGCATAACATCAGTGTGTCATCAGAAGACGCTAATACTTATCCACCGATGACGCCACCTAATTGATGAGTCCGTGATTCATAGTAATAAGATGACAGAAGTTAAGATAAGATACTTTATTCATCCTGAAGGAAATTCTTTTGCCAGAGGTTGTTAAAAAATACTAACAACATAAGAATGAGAACAATACAGTGCAGTGAATAAGCCTGAAAGAAAGATATCGGTAAGATATTCAGTAAACAAAACAAGTTGGCAGCGGCATTGAGAAGTAGCAGGGAGCAGTTGTATTGTACATGAAACGTAATATTAGACCGATAATGACCGATAAACCAATATATAACGACCGATAAACCAATATATAACGACCGATAAACCAATATATAACGACCGATAAACCAGTATGTAACGACCGATAAACCAATATATAACGATCGATAAACCAATATATATAACGACCGATAAACCAATATATGACGACCGATAAACCAATATATAACGATCGATAAACCAATATATATAACGACCGATAAACCAATATATAACGACCGATACAATAAAAACCAAATAACTCCGATATTATAAATCACCTGTAGACCACCAGGTGCCCGAAAAGATTATCCAAGACCAAGTCATTAATCCTTTTATCCATCATCCTTTGTCCTTCCCCGCGCACAATGCGACGCCGACAACACTCTCGTACGCTCAGACGCCACCTCTCAGTGTCCGGGGCACTTAAGGAAAATAAACTCTGTCTCGCTGTCTCTCGCTTTGCCCTTTATGTGCGCTGTTTGCACTCCCTTTCAGAAGGTGAGGGACCTGGCACAGTATCCCTCTCTCTCCGTGATGGGCAGCGCTCCAGATAATCACTCTGTTATTTTGGTTGGTTTTGGTT
>PIJE02004505.1:14707-25371 GCA_002895965.2 Coryphaenoides rupestris | reverse complement strand
GAGGGCAGTGGCATGCAGGCCTATGTGTATGTAGGAACGCCGTTACATAAGGGACTAAGCTAATTACCACATGATAATGAGAGGAGCAGCATGGCCGGCCCTGTTCTCTCTGAGAGCCCTTCTAGGAAGCCTCCCATCGCTTTGTTCAGCACAACTGCACCAAATGAGTTAGTGTGCTTGTGTGAGTGCGTGTATGTGTGGGTAGATTGCCTTAATTGAGAGCAGTCTAAGCAAATAATTGAATCATGTCCAGAACAGATAACATTCACTCTTGTGTGTGTGTGTGTGTGTGTGTGTGTGTGTGTGTGCCTGTATGTGTGTGTGTGTGTGTGTGTGTGTGTGTGTGCGTGTGTGCGTGCGCGTGTGTGTGTGTGTGTGTGTGCGTGTGTATGTGTGTGTGTGTGTGTGCGTGCGTGTGGTCTCAGCGTGGCTCGGTGCATCTCCACCACGTCTCCTCAGTTGAGCCTTGCAGAGATGCCGGGTCGATGTCTCTCCACGGTGTGCAGCAGCAGCACAAGGTCAGATTCGACCCTCTCCCGGACCCACCGGGGGGCCTCGGGTGTCGGTCAGGTGCTCCAGGGGTGGTGTCAGGAGCAGCCGGGGGGAGCAGCCGGGGCGGGGGAGCTGGTAAGAAGGAGTTTCCACCGGCTGTGATTCTCAGATATGCTGATATAGACGATGACAAGGAAGATTTGCTCTCAAGGAAGTTAATTCTCCTGGACTAACAACTGATAAGTGAGCATACCCTGAACTTCTCTTCACCAAAGAACTTTTTGTTGTGTAAAGAAGGGTTCCAGTGAGTTCACCGCAAAGAACGGACGGTAAATTATGACACACAAGTGCAACTTAAAAACCGTTTAAAATATATCCAAACAAAGTCAAGTGTTGACAATAAATGTTCCATCAAAGTGCCCATAAAACATCTGCACGTCTAAACAACGTGCAAGTGTCCACACATGGGTGGAAATGTGTCCATAAAAAAAGAGCATATTACGTCTGCATTGCCTGCGTGCAACCAGTTATTTCAGCCGTTTGTATATATTATTGTACGTATTTGATGGTTGATGACGACGTAAGGGGACGTGATAAAAAATCCGTAGAGACCATTTGTTTTGAATGCAGAAAACCTTGGAGGAGTCTCATGGCGTCCCACAGAGATACAGGGCTAGGCTAGGGTCGGGTAGGGTTGGCCCTGGCCAAGGCTATAGAGGCTATAGAGTGTCATAAACAAGCCCCGGCCCAGCCCAGGCCCTCTCCGTACCCGCGGGGAGCAAAGTCATCTGGCTCGCAGCCTTCGGGAATCCACCCAGCATCCACCGGAGGAGGAGGAGGAGGGCAGTAGGGACTGCTGTGCGTCAGTTGCTAAGGCACGCCGCGCCGCTATCGCTGTGTTGTGACTCTGCGAGACAGACAGCGAGTGAGGCATAGTGGTGTCCAATGCAATCGTTGAGGCTGCGAGGATCTGTAGGCACCATGTTAGACGTCCACGTGCGTGTGTGTGTGTGTGTATGTGCCCATACGGGCGGACACAGCGGTAATCTGATGTGTGTGTATTTTGACGTTTGACTCAGGCTTTCATTGACTTAGTGACTTACAGTGTTGTTTATTACAAAGAAATATGGGTTGCCAGGTTGTGAAATAATGGATGTCTATACGGGGGGAATTTCCAGTTTTCCACAGTCTGATGTCACTTCTGTTCTGCCAGCGTGGCTGTTTTCACCCCCTTGACTGCTCTTGTCCATCCTGATAAGAAGGAGTAAGGGGGCCAACAACATGTCATCTACACTTTTAGTTTTAGGTTTTTTTTGCGATCTTGCAGTGCAGTCTTTAGCCTTCAGTCCTTATACAGTCTATAGTCTTTCATTAGCGGGCATTGTTGTAGCAATGCAAGTTCTCCATTTCACACAAAGATGAAACATTCAAGAAAAGCAGCTTGAAGCGTTGGGGCCGAAGAAAAGGGAGAAAATTGTATTTCTATCTACGTCCATCTGTGTACAACCCATGTAGGAGCCTATGGGCGGTTGTCTTAACGCGCACAAAAAAAATATTTTCCTCGCCTAATGTTTTAGTCAAGACGGGATGTAATTTTTAATCCACTTCAATAAGTATCACGAGTGACAGTATACATTCACATACAAATCTAATCAGATGACCTCATGTTTAAACGGACAAGGCCTTAGGCCGAGTTCTGTGTAGTAAACCGTTTAACGGTAATTCTATTAACTGTCATGTTTTGTTAAATATCGTTTCTGTTCAGATACAATCTTTAAATCCAGTTATTTAGCTCTGTCAAGCTTGGCATTGTGTGCCAACGATTGGTTTTAACAGGAGTGATTTCAGCTGGGAGACATTTCACTGTGAGCCGGAGATCTAGAGTTTATTTTCCTCGACAGCATTGACCACATACTGAAGCTATTACTAACAGGCCACAAATAGTTTCTGCTTCCTAGCGATTCAATTCTATTCAATATCAACGCAATGTTCGTCGTTTTATAGCTACTAGTCATATGCCCGGTGGAAACGTGCCCCTTTCTGGAACGGACCAACTGCGTGGCCTCCGGTATTGCAGCTTGCATGTACCGCCTAACTACCTCACACTCACCACGCCGCTTCCTTGGGTCCTTCTCGGCAATAAACCCGGCAAGTGTGAAGTCGATCGGATTAACGGTTGTCGAGAAAACACACACAGACACATACATGCATACAGAGACCAAGTGTTGTATCTGGTACTTCAGTGTTTGTGGTGGCGATCAGTTAGGTAGGTTCTTGTTATTTGGCACTTCATGAAATGTGCGATGAATAAGACACTCAGCATCTCACACCTGTAAGGGGGGAGTGGTTAGCGGCCGGGAAGGGAGGGGTCAACACGCCAACATGGACTTATTGTTAAATGTGCATTGGGCAGATTACAAAGCATTTAAATAAAGGCAGCAACTATTTACGATGCAACAAAGTGTGTGGTTTTTGTGATCGCTCCACCAGTTGTTGGTCTGAGGAACCTTGTGAAGGGAGATGAACCAGGCAGGACTATAAACCGCTCCTAGTTCCACTATTGCTTCTGGAAAAGGAGAAGTTGTCCAGTCAACTAAAGAGAATAAATGTAACTTCACTTTTTCTTGACTGTGCCGCCTCTTTTTTGTAAAAATATTTTTTACATTTTTGTTATTTATTTGATTTAAATCTCCCCATGTTTTCTGACTTTTGCTTTGTCACGACACCTTTGTCAGCAAAGCGAGCAAACGCAGACCGTGTGTGTGTGTGTGTGTGTGTGTGTGTTTGCGAGAGTCGCATTGGTTACACTCCAACTCCGTTCCAGTTTTTCCTCAGCGAGAGCCGGGCCGCGTTGCGCTCTGGCCGGGCTCCGTGCCGGGTTTTGCCTGCAGCCCTGCGCTGCAGAGTGAAAGCTGGAAGCTGCGCTCTGTAAGTATTTGAATTATGCCATTGACGTCAGCACGGTCATAAAAGAGACTGCTGCCCTTCCCCTGAAGTGTTCTCCTGCCAGCAGGCCTGTTCAGCTTTGCACAGATGGACTCAGACACTCTGCTGCCTCATAGACGGGACCTTGTGTTGCAGAGCCGGGCCCCGTCTGCACTGTGTAAAGATGCATGTGGTCTCATTTAAAGGGGCTTGATTTACACACGCAAACATTGACCCGGAATACACCTGAATAATAAAATAAAAAAACATATTTCTTAATCGATCCGTTTCTGTATGAAATGATTGCGACAGAGAGAATGACTCACTGTGGCTCTGCGCGGGGTCTCAGGGTCTTGGGGTTGGCTGGAGGGCTGTCCAGGACCCTCGCAGAGGAGAAGTGTATTCTCTGTTGAATTGTAAAAGTCAAGACATGTGACCGCCATCATTTCATTCACTACTTTCATAACATGTGACCAGGAACAGAGACAGAACACAATGAACAAATAAACAAAAGATTGAATCAATACCTTTTTGCATAACACTTTGTGTGTGTGTGTGTGTGTGTGTGTGCGCGCGTGGGTGTGCGCCCGGGGTCAGGTGAGCCAGGCATTGCGATGCTATAGCGCAGCTGCGGCATTCACCGTGTGTGACGAACTAATCAGCAAAACGATTGTGAGACAAAAAGACAGGTTCTGTGTGTTTTCCCTCCAACTCCCAGACCGAATGTAAGATCAGCTATTAATCACGGCCCTGAGTTTCCAACCAGAGTCTAGAGTCTCCTGGCTGGCTGCTCTCCACACATATGGATACAACAATTGCTGACATCAGACAGATGATGTGTAACACCAGTATCCTTAATCTGTCATCACCCTAAAAGCATTACATTTATACTTACATTTAGGGCATTTAGCTGACACTTCTTTCAAAGTACATTTGTCCAAAGAGAGTGAAAACAACAATATATTGCTGACGGTACAGTATGATTTGAATAGACGTTTTAAAGCGCTCATAATTGCTTTGGGCTTGACCCCTTGCTGGCAAAAAAGCAAGATAGCTACGAAACATGCTACACCATGCTAAGGGCTATTCTTAAGTGCCGGGACGTCCATGTACCTGCGAAACACACCAAAACATACAAGATGCTACACAATGCTAAACCCCACTGCTGAAGCAATGCGACTGTATTAATGAACACCGTGTTCATTTTCTTCACCGCGCCTCGACACACAACATCTGAGACAGCGGGGATGATTCTAAGTGGGTTAGCCCCCCCTAGCCCCCCCCCCCCCTCAGTAATTGTCCTTTTGGGGCCTAAATGCTGTTCCCTCCCCGGGACAACAACGGGGCCTATGAGGCTGGTCAACACAACTGCTACCCATGCAACAGTTCACCCCAGGTAACGGCCCAGCACAGCGCCTGCTCTGTTTGTGTCAACTCCGGCGACGACAACAACGTGTGTGTGTGTGTGTGTGTGTGTGTGTGTGTGTGTGTGTGTTTGTGTGTGGTGAAAGGTCTTGTGTTACAACTACAAACAGAGGACGAGACAGAGGTCAGGACAGGGACAGTGTTTTAAGTGTTTTATTGGGCTGGTCTTTACGCAACAGGGACAGCCCCACGGGAGGTTGAGACGCATGTGGAGTACAATCAAAGACTGATGGTGTTTGGTGCCCGTGTGTTTGTGTGTGGGTGTGTGTCTGTATGTGTGTGTGTGTGTGTGTGTGGGTGTGCCTGTGCCTGTGCCTGTGTGTGTGGGTGTGCGTGTGTGTGTTGTTGTCGTCTGAGTACCGTGCAGTACAATGCAAGTGATGCTAATGTTTATCCGTGCATGCACAATACTTGTACTCTGTGTGCGCACACACACAGTGTGTGTGCGCACTTGTTCGTGGATATGGTGTTTGGAGGCTTTCAATTCCCATGACCTTTGCCATCAATTTAGATCAAAAGCATTCCTTCATGCTGCCACTTCTCTCGTCCTGTTATCTGTCCATAAGGGATACACACACACACACACACACACACACACACACACACACCGGTGTGTTTAATTGAACCCAATGCATGCTTTGTTAGGGGTCTTGGTGTGCACATGAACACATGCCCCCAACACAGCCCCCAGACGGTGGGAATACGTCACGGAATACTCTTTGCTTGACAGCTCTGAGATGTACGTATGAGAAACACGTTTAAAAGGACGCACCAAAAAGCCCTCATCCCTCGGTGCGGCGTGCTTACACCCCGCCTTACGGGCATCATTAAAACCATGACTTCAGATCTTATGGCTTGGCTTTACACTCGGTGGTTCCCCCACATGAAAGTGGCGAGAGTGTCCGTGTGACTCGGAGGGGCTCCCGTGGGGAACGTACATTTTCTCACGTTAGGCGTTTTTTAAGTAGCCCTTCGTGTCCTGGGCTGCGGGGTCTGCCCAGCGCTAACGTAACGTTGGTTTTAGACCGCCGGCGAGCCACACCCGCCTCCCGGCTCGGTGTTGATGATGTGTGCAGCTCCACGGCTCTCCACACACAGCGGGACAGAGACACGGGCCGTCCCCTTTGCATTGTGTGTAAAAAAGAACAGATGTGTGTAAGAGAGAGAGAGCGGAGAGAGAGAGAGAGAGAGAGGGGGAGAGAGGGGGAGAGAGGGCTCAAGGTTTCAATCTGGCACTCTCCAACTCTTTCTGTGCCTGGAAACAAACGGGGAGATACCCAAACACCAGCACCTGGCCCCCGGGCCTAGCGGCTTGGCCCTGGTGGTGGCGTGCGACTGCCCGCGTCATGGTTCACTGTGCTGTGGTGGCGTCCGCGCGGGTCTGCTAGGCTAGGCACGCTCTCGGCACGCCTGCAGAGGCAGACCGCTCCCCGCAGCACTGGGCCCAGGGCAGCCGTTTACATGGAGGAGCAGTTAGATCCAGACGGAAATAATGAACGGAAAAAAGAGATTAAGGAAAAGTTGAGGACGGGTGTCGTGTCTGTCTGCCTGTCTGTCCTGTCCCCCTGCCTCTCTGCCCGTCTGCCTGTCTGTCTGCCCGTCTATCTGCCTGTCCGTCTGCCTGTCGTTCTGTATGTCTGTCTGTCTGTCTGTCTGCCCGTCTGTCTTGCCTCTCTGCCCGTCTGCCTGTCTGTCTGCCCGTCGTTCTGTATGTCTTTCTGTCTGTCTGCCCGTCTGTCTGCCTGCCCGCGTGTCCGTCTGCTTGTCTGTCTGTCTGTCTGCCTGTCCGTCTGTCTGCCTGCCTGCGTTTCTGTCTGCCTGTCCAGCTGCCTGACGTTCTGTATGTCTCTCTGTCTGCCTGCTGTTCTGTCTGCCTCTCTGCCCGTCTGCCTGTCTGTCTGCCCGTCGTTCTGTATGTCTTTCTGTCTGTCTGCCCGTCTGTCTGCCTGCCTGCGTGTCCGTCTGCTTGTCTGTCTGTCTGCCTGCCTGCGTGTCCGTCTGCTTGTCTGTCTGTCTGTCTGTCTGCCTGTCCATCTGTCTGCCTGCCTGCGTTTCTGTCTGCCTGTCCAGCTGCCTGAAGTTCTGTATGTCTCTGTCTGCCTGTCTGTCTGCCTGCCTGCCTGCCTGTCTGTCTGCCTGTCCCCCTGTCTGTCTGCCCGTCTGCCTGCCCACTTGTCTGCCCGTCTGCCTGTCCCCCTCTCTGTCTGTCTGTCTGCCTGCCTGTCTGTCTGTCTTCTCGTCTGCCTGCCTGCCTGCCCCTCCCGTCTGCCTGCCTGCCCCTCCCCTCTGCCTGCCTGCCTGTCTGTCCTGTCTGTCTGTCTGCCCGTCTGCCTGCCTGTCTGTACCTATCATGAAATGTGTTGCTATTCTCACATTAATGCGTCCCTCATGCAGGAAACCGACTGAACAAACACAAGCACACACACATAACCACACACACACACACGCACGCACACACACACACACACACACACACACAGTCCACACATGCACGTAGTCCCCACAGTCACAATTTTTACATACTGTCCAGCTGCCTGACGTTCTGTATGTCTCTCTGTCTGCCTGCTGGTCTGTCTGCCTCTCTGCCCGTCTGCCTGTCTGTCTGCCCGTCGTTCTGTATGTCTTTCTGTCTGTCTGCCCGTCTGTCTGCCTGCCTGCGTGTCCGTCTGCTTGTCTGTCTGTCTGCCTGCCTGCGTGTCCGTCTGCTTGTCTGTCTGTCTGTCTGCCTGTCCATCTGTCTGCCTGCCTGCGTTTCTGTCTGCCTGTCCAGCTGCCTGAAGTTCTGTATGTCTCTGTCTGCCTGTCTGTCTGCCTGCCTGCCTGCCTGTCTGTCTGCCTGTCCCCCTGTCTGTCTGCCCGTCTGCCTGCCCACTTGTCTGCCCGTCTGCCTGTCCCCCTCTCTGTCTGTCTGTCTGCCTGCCTGTCTGTCTGTCTTCTCGTCTGCCTGCCTGCCTGCCCCTCCCGTCTGCCTGCCTGCCCCTCCCCTCTGCCTGCCTGCCTGTCTGTCTGTCTGTCTGTCTGCCCGTCTGCCTGCCTGTCTGTACCTATCATGAAATGTGTTGCTATTCTCACATTAATGCGTCCCTCATGCAGGAAACCGACTGAACAAACACAAGCACACACACATAACCACACACACACACACGCACGCACACACACACACACACACACACACACAGTCCACACATGCACGTAGTCCCCACAGTCACAATTTTTCTGGTCTGATGAACGCACACATGTCCTAAGATGACCTACTGGGACACACTACAGTACTACACACCACATCTAATGTGTCTGTGTCTGTGGCTGGATGGGCAGTCGACAAAAGCCAGTCGGCAAAAGCATATCTTGGTCGCATTCTGAATTCCTCAATGTCAATCTCCCTTCTCAGCGGTGACGATAGAGAGACAGAGAGGGGGAGTGGGGAGGAGCGAGAAACTCTACCAGCTTCACTAGAAAAGTACTGTTATGAATCTTCCCGTCAAGTTAAATTTGTAAATTAGTTATTTTATTTTTATTATTCTACTGTTTATTTCTCTATTGTTTACCTCTGGCACAATAATTTCCTTCAGGATTAATAAAGTTTTATCCTATCTTATCTTATTATCTTATTTTATTCTTCACACATGGTGGATGCATATGTATATGCATATATGTGTGTGTGTGTGGTGTGTGTGTGTGTGTGTGATCACTCAGTCCTTGCAGTATGATGGAAACCCCCAGCTCTGCTGCTTGTCTGCGGCTGTTTCACTTTCATTTTCCCCAGAAAAAAAAAAAAATTGTCGGGAATTTTCTGTTGAAATCCCATCAAATATTCAACGGGAAATACGACAACTGCTCATTCACACCCCCGTACACTCCACGGACACCTCTTTCACAACCCTGGGAGGGGAGGAGAAGGAGGAGGTGTGCTCCTGCTCCGTCACCGGCGATGTGCTCCGTTGTGTCATCTTCGCGAAGGCCTCTGAATCGCAGCGGAAGTGCACGTAGCTGGCGTGACCCCCCCCTCCTGTCCCCAGAAACGAGGGGCTTGTGATGGTGGGCCTGGCCGCAGGAGGGACAGCGCTGTGCCATGTCCAGAGAGTTGTAGTTGTTGTTCTAGACCCTGAGCCTGCGTGTGTGTGTGTGTGTGTGTGTGCGTGTGTGTGAGTTTGTGTGTGAGTTTGGAAGATGATGGGGGTTTTTTTGGTGCTGTTACCTAGTAACCTTAGCTTATCATAGCCAGACATCTCATCTCAGTGATAGCCTGGTGATGCTATTGCTTTGAGATCTCTCGTCTAGTCCTGCCACGTCTTTTGCGGTTTGCATCGGAAACTGGTGTTGGATGTCTATGCTTGCGGACCAGGCGTCATTGGAATGACACTTTTATTTTAAAGTGCCTTTTGAAAGTCTCTGTTTCTTCCTGTTTCCTGATCATGACCACATTTGGATGTGCAAAATAAAAATGGACAACCAGCGGCGACACATCCATCCACTTCAGTCAGGATATCACCTTTTTTGCTTGCTTGTTTTTCATAAGAGGGCGCAAAGCCCGATTTGAATATGTACACGGGGTAGACATCCCTGACATAAACCAGCTACACACATGCATTTGGCCCTACACTGTATATAAAAACAAACAACCACATGCTCTCTCAGTCTTCTTCTACTGCCCGCCTGTGTGGCGGAGGGGTGTTGGGGGAGTGTGCCAGGGGCCCCTGGCATTTGAGAGCGCAAACAGAAGCTACTGGCGTCTTTGACGGGCCTGAGATCAGAGCGGGGGACAACATTCTATGCGGCCGCGCTAAGGTCGCATCCGCGCACGCCCTGCCCGCCGTGTTATGCTCTGCTGCTAGGAGACCGCCGCCAACACACACACAACACACACAGGGGCCAGACTGTGTGCGTGTGTGTGTGTGTGTGTGCGTGCCTGTGCACCAGACGTGCACAGGCACGCACACACAAGCTGACTCACTTCAACCTTGAACTACAGACGTGTGGTAGGTGTAAAAAAAAAAGGAAAGCTCTGAGAAGCGTTTTTGTTTTTTTCTGCTCGTTTTACTTCAGAAGACAGACTAGCACTCACTGACCCTGTAAACCACTCCCATGTGTTTCAACGGAGAAAGAAGTTGACGTGACAAATCCAGAAAACATTAGCGTGCAACACATGAAGGCTCGATTCTCTTGTGAACATGTGTCGATTAAAGTCCCATAAAAAAGTACCAAAGTAACACATTCCAACGGTCTGTGCCAAAGCAGCTGGGTAATTAGAGGCAGTTGGTTAACAATAAATTACGAGCCACAGAGACGACTGACGGCAAACAGACACCAGCAACCTGTATTCATTTAGCATAACGAATATATCAAAGCGTATATAATGATTGTCTTCCCGTCAGCCGGCTGACTGTGGGGCTCCCTCCTTACAGTCAGTCCCTCCCTGGCTAGAAGCTCGTAGCGAGCATGTGTTTAATGTACTCGCTTAGCTTTGTTCTGCAGGTGGCCATCTTGGTGGCCATCTTGGTTCTGAAAGCATTTGGTTCGCCCACCCAGCTAGCTTTTAGAACCAAGAGGCTGCTCCATGCTGCGCTCAGGACAACTTTGTACTTGTGATTATAGCAATATGTGGAATTGAACAGCTATTTTACAGATTCAATTAGCTAGCCAGCGTTTGCATTCATTGATGCTGCATATATTTTTTGAATTCAACAATTTCAACGAATTTCGCCGGAAATAGTAGCCTACGCCATTCAGGTACTTTCAGTATGCATATGATTTGGGACCTACTACATACTACTCTGGCCTACATTGCAGCATGATAGTGTGGAGATTGGGATCCAACCCCA
>PIJE02004504.1:0-25371 GCA_002895965.2 Coryphaenoides rupestris | reverse complement strand
GAACACAAATGCAATGAAAATGTACCGTGTGTAAAACGTGTTGAATTTGGAAGTTCAGTGAATCAAATAAAAAGCTGCACTCGTGTGAGATTGTGTTTTTGTCCAAATACGTCAAACATGGGCCTAGAGTTTTATCATTAGGCCAAAAATGACACAATTCCCCATCTATTTGGTTAAATTCCAAATGCAATATTTGATGGTCTGTTAATATTTGCATCATCGTAGTCATCGGCACAGTGTGCACATTCTAAACGTCAATAATAAAGACGACGTGCCTGTAAACAGTGTGCGCAAAATCAGCTCCACACAAGGAGTAACGCCGCGTGTCTTTTTGTTCGCCCCCATGTGTGCACCGAGCGCACCACACGACCAACACGTGCGGGGGCGTGGTCTGACACGTACCGCCGCCGACCAATCCGCGTCGCGGGCGTCGCTGAGTGGTGGCAGCCGCGGGCAAACGGGCGGCTGCCGTCGCGCGTGGCGGCCAATGGCGACGCTCGCCTCGGCACGTGTCACGCTCCGTGGAGCGAAGTGTCATTCTTTCTCCACGTTTTCCTGGCCGAGGCTGCGACTGATCAAGTGAAGGGGGCGATCCGGAGGGGAGGGGGAGTGAGGGAAGTGGGAAGACGAGAGGGAGCATCGACGGCATCGCTTGTACAACATAGAATCACATAGAAGGTGTGAACGTTATCTCACTGCTGGACTGTCTGCTGAAGGGACTTAACGTGACTCTGGTCCTGCAAGCGTTGCTGTTCTGCGTTCAATCCACTGCTAGGTGAGAGCTTTAGCTTTGTGACTATAAGCAACCTATGTTTGTGTCAGATTGTTGTCATGGTTTAATTATTATGCTTATTATTGTTATTATTATTGTTATTATTATTGTTATTATTATTATTGTTATTATTATTAGTAGTAGTAGTAGTAGTATTGTTATTATTATTATTATTATTATATTAAGTGGTGTGAGTTTGTGATAAGCCCATGTTTTTGGTTCACTGCGTTAGTACACAATGTGTAATTTGTTATTGGTCATATATTCACATACCACAAAAAGGACACAGCGTGTTGTACTATGAGATAGTAATTTTGTTTGATAGTAATTAATGTAAGTAATTATTGGACACGTTTTGCTGATTATAGATTACATTATTAGATTTGCTTAAAAAACAAAAATATAGACTATGATCAACAACTAGATATCGTCAACACATGACGAGGACGACGCCTGTACTGTATTTCCATAAAACATACTGTAGTCACTTCCTCCTGAAGGATTAGTTTCCCCTTTCTGAGGAAAGCATGTGGTCCTTCGTGTCAAAACACGGTTTAAAAAGGTTGTGTTGTGTACTGGCATGCTGAGTGTAGCCAGATATTGTTACACTTCTGTTTAGGTTGTTTAGTTTTTTCTTTTGTTTGTGTGTGTGTGTGTGTGTATTGTAAACAACAGAAAAAAAAAACAACTGATGGGATGTGGCGTTCATTATTCAGTCATGTGATTTTGCCACGAGGTGTATTTTTGTGTGTTTTATGTCCATCCAAAAAAATGTTTTTTCATCAACCATTTTTTCATCTACTCTTCCCAGGTTTTAGGAATGAATTCTCTGGGCAAGTCTGCCAAATGGCCGTCCTATGACTCCCTCTCCTCCACGCACAGCCTGCTCCTCAGTGAGAGCGAGCACACAGAAGACGAGGCAGACCTCCTCTCCTCTGAGGGTGAGGGGGAGAGTGGAGGAGGAGGAGGAGGAGGCAGCAGCAACCTCTACTCAGTCGGTCGCGGACAGAGGGTCTCCGTGGTCGTCTTCCCCTTCCCGGGCCGTTCCTCCTCCTCCGACAAGAAGTGCCAGTGCACGTCCTGTCCGGTGGAGGTCGCTTCACCGGTGACCCCGGAGCCCTCCCCCCGAGCTGTCACGCTGGGCTCCTCCTCGGTCACACCGGGGGACACGGCGTTTGCTCAGAAAGTAAGCATGGCGGAGATGCTAAACTGATGCATGTGTACCTTGCATCATCTTTGAATGTTGAATTAAAACCGATTTGTTGTTCATTGTTTAGCATATTGTATGCATGCACTCAGAATGGCACTTCTGCTCTTATCCCAGCTATTATGCAGGCAACCTAGCAATTATGAAACTCGTTCTATTACCCTCGCAACTATGCGAGGGTAATAGAACGACAGTTGCTTTGGATAAGAGTGTCTGGCAAATGCCTTAAATGGAAATTCGTCTTCATATACGTGAGTCATGTTGTTGGATTTTTATATGGTTTCTTTCTCTCCCACTAGTGTGCCGATTTGCAGAAATTTGTCAGACCGCTGCTTGAGCTACTCAACGGGCTGAAAAGGGGACGATTCGAGAAAGGTAATCATTCCCCCGACTACCATCTCCTTCTATGTAATGTGAAGTTAGGGAAAACCTTGTGTGTTGTTTATTCGTCATTTCCATTCTTTCATTTCCTAATCAATGTTTCTTCAATATTTCTTTGCCAGGTCTGACAGGTTTCCAGCAGAGCGTTGCTATGGATAGATTGCAGAGGATTTTAGGAATTCTGCAGAAGCCTGACATGGGGTAAGCATGATGGCAATGTGCCTCAGTTCTCAATCAATTGATTGAGAACCAGGCCATAATTTTTTACATTTGCAAATGTATATCATGCCAAATGATCCATAAACTAATTCCCGTTTTCTTTTTTATTTTGTTTGCTTTTTGCCAACAGTGAAAAGTACCTCCACACCCTTCTCCAGGTCGAGATCTTGCTTCGAATGTGGTTTCCTCCGATGGTGCCCCAGTCTTCCATCCCACCCGCCCATGTCCACGCCACCCTGGGCCCTTTGCGCTCGCGCCACAACCAGCTGCATATTCCCGTCAAGGCAAGCCATTCACAGAATCCCTCAGCATATCAAGACAGTCTCGTTCCCTGGCAGACATTACTCATCTCCTAAGCCTTAGTAATCCGTCTGCGCTCTGTTAGTGTATGAGTTGGTCACGTGTGTGTGTGTGTGTGTGTGCGCCTCTGTGTGCTCCTCATTGTCTAACGTAATTTCATGATTTATCCTCCTAGAAGCGAAAGTTGAGCTGGTTGACCCTGACCCTCTGACAGTGTCTCGCCTCAACATCAGCCAGGCAAGCGTCATCAGAGCGGAGATCTGCTGGACTTCGGCCAGATGGTGACTTCCAACAATGTTATCTCAACGCAGCGGCCCGGGACATCCGCACAAAAGAGAGACACTGAGGAAATCACGTCTGGGCTTCCCGTTCGCAAACTCACAGACAGTAGCGGTGCTTTGGATGACTGGCGGCATTCGTGTAGCAGGAGGGAAAATGAAACGTGGCGATGCCTGGAGATCTCGCCGCCCCCTTCTCTGTGCGGCAACCCGGCCACGCAGGACGGCTCCGTCTCGTCGAGCTGCACCGCCGTTCCCACAGCTGACTCACTTAGCTGCTCCCAGTTTAGTGAGCAGGTTGTGCTGGCATGCCAATGTGAAAAGGGGCGGGCCGTGAATGACATCACGGTCGAAGCCAGCAGTGTTAGTCGTGAGTGACTTGGGACGTGGGCCAAGGCATTGCAAGTGAGACACGCAGCTTATATTAACACTGAACCGTGTCGGGAATGATGATGATGATGGATTAGGTGAGGGACATTGCACTATATGACCACCACCTTCACATGCCTATTCTATTGGAGATGGAGACTCATACATGTAGGCATACATGTAGTGAAGGAACCTCCTATTTATTAGTCCTACTTATAAATTATGAACTATGAATTGCTAAAGTACAAAAGTTAAAAAATGTAATAAAAAAAGTACTCGTGTGCAGTTCTGGCTACAACAATGGAAGGTGTAACATGTAAACGACCCACAAATGGAGGCATTATAAACCTTGGTCAAAAAGTGCCAAAATGAAAATGTAGCTATTACCGTACTGCACAGAGGAAATGATTTACAGGCATAAAATGCAGACTAACATATGTGATAGGAAAAGTTGTATTTGCACTTTGGATCAGAACGAGGAGATGCTAACCAATGGCAATGTCCAATCATCTAGATATTATATATGGAAGAGCTATAAAAGAAAGACTACTTGAAAAGCTTTGTTGTAATGCTGATTGACACAATCAGAATTTGGTTTGGTTCGTTCTTGACTCTACTTACTTATTTATTTGTATTTGAATGTTTTTATTCTCCCGCTGTTTTGACACTGGGTTTGATATTCTTGTTTTGTCATTTATGACATTAAAAATACATTGTGGGCTGATTGCCAAATGTATTTTGAATGGGTTTACAGTAGCATTTCTAAATGAGTGTCTTGTCTTTTGGAGGACAAATAACACCCCATGTGTTCCTGTTTCTACATTTTTGTTTCTTTATGGACATTAAATTCACTGAAAAAAATGGCCTTACTGCATCTGTTTTTTTTCTATTTTTAATGAAGTCAAAAATGTTTTTTAGATCATAACATATGATCATGAAGGCTGTGCAAAATACAGATTATTTTTCTTTTCTTAGTTTTACAGATTAGTTATGTTGCCAATTCACCGGAATATTTACTAAGACAGTACAGGCAGATCACAATTTTCCCACTTTTGTATTTTTTTCTAAAGCTGCATTGTTCATAAAAATACATTTATTTGGTCAAATAAAACTAATGGAAATTACATAAAACAGCATATTCTCTATTGCGTATTTGAATTTACCTCGGGCCTGCATTACGTTTTCTCCCTAAGTGGTATGCCTGCAAAAATGCAAAGGCAGACGGTGTAGGGAGTTAGCATGACGCAGTTTCAGCTATCTTAATAATTGGTGAGTGTATACTTGCAGTTTCTAAGTGCCTCTAACATGCAGACATGTTCATGTCCATTGACTGGCATCTGAATACAAAAACCTACATTGAACAATATTGAATGAATATCGACGAATATACGACGCCATGGTCACAGTCTACCAGGCGGGGGCGCTAAAACCCAAAAGACGCTCCTGCGCGGCGCGGCTGTATTTGCGGAAGCGACTCCACGAGTAAACAGACCGTCAACAGTCACACCAGTGGACGTACGAGAGCGACTCACAATGTCACACCGACACCACAACTTGTAGCCTTACACCCACCAAACCAGCGGCTTTATTATTATAATTATAATTATAATAATAATAATAATAATTATTATTATCATTATTCTTCGGTGTGTGTGTGGCGCTAGCCGACCTAGCAGCAGGTAGCATCGGGCTCCGGCTAGCCGTGTGGTGATGGTCGGCGGCGGTGCTCGCTATTCCTCCGGACATGGCTGCGGGATCGGGCGCGTCTGGTGGCTCCCTGGAGTCCAAACTAGACCGGAGGTTTCAGACGGTGTCCAACACGATGGACTCCATACAGGGACTCTCGACGTGGTGCATCGAGAACAAGAAGTTCCACAGCCAGATCGTGCGCTACTGGATGAAGTGGTTGAGAAAATGTAAGTTGGCTCATTCATCTCCCGATCGGTTAGCCGCGTGCTTGCTTTTACACACCAAAAAAAACCTATTATACAGTCAACGCAGATACAAATATTGGTGCACTTAAATGCAAGTACTTGTATTTGTAATGGTGGTGTAAGTGTTCGGTCATATAGCTTGTTTGCTATTGGCTAGCTAGCGAGTCAGAAGACCGCCTGGCCCTAGCGCGGTGCTGCGTTCCAGTTGTACTTGGAAGTCGGAGTGAATGCCGCGTTCGATTGACCTTTTACCGCGTTGCGATAACTCTACCTCGGCAGTCGGAAAACCTCACCGACTTCAGGGAGTTTGTGAGGGTCGTCCGACCTTTCCGAGTTGGAATTTCGACTTCAGCGGGCGTTCTCCCTGAAATGTCCGACTTGGAAGTCGGAAAGTCCGACTTCAGAGTCCAACTGGAACGCACCACAACCTGCCAGACAGACAGATTTGTGTGCCTAAAGTTTTACCCTCATGCCTGCAATCCTCGCCACGTCTCTGATTATGTTATATAAGTACATTGTAGTTATATATCGGGTGTATGTATTTAGCTCTGGTCTCTGTACATAACGTTTTTCACCTGGTAGTGTTCCTTCCAGCAGTTCCCAATCCAAACATTTCCACTCAGTTCTATCTAGCCCCAGTATAGCTGAAGTCCACCTGCTTGGACTCGTATGTCGCAATATCGGTGCTTCTTCACCGTGTTATCATTTGTCAGGGTTATTCATGAAGCAAATTGCGTCGTTTTAAAACGTTACTCATTCTTCTTGTACTTCAGACGTGTCAAACTCTGAACGGTGAAGTAGGCCTCTGCGAACTTCTCTCAGACAGACCTACTGTTTTGAGTTTAGATAAGGCTGAACCTTATACACACATGCTCTTGTTACTGGGATGTTGTGTGTTAATGGACTGTGCTGCAAAAGTCAATTGCAAATAATGTGTAAACCAATAACTGAGCAGTGTATGAAAACATGATACTCTTTATCTAGTGCTGATATGTGATACTTGAATGATTTTGGTTGCTTCCATAAATATTGTTTTCCTGATCTGAATACAAATTTCTCTAACTCTTCCAGCAACTAAAAGATATTCTTTCCCATGTTATATCTGTAAAATGTAGGTAAGGTTTACAGACATAAATCCAGCAATATTTCATTTAGTTAACAACTTGCTTGTTCATTTTGTTCATTTTGAGGTGGATAGCTTTGCATTGACCATCAGCAGTGTTTTAGTCTAAGGTGATGTTTCAGATTATTATAAACGGTTAAATATGTCAAAGGTGACATGACTTTTTGTTAGGTTATATTGACATTCGACCATGATCACATCGTTCCAGATATCATTTATTGTGGCCATTTTAGGGCCTGTTCCCTGAAACATAGACTCAGTGAAGGTCTCTCGTCTTTCTAATGAATATTTTACCGCCGTCATCAGGTGAAAGTTTGTCATCTAAATAAAAGACGGAATCCGACTAACAAACCACTAACGTGTGTTGTTAGTCGTTTTGTAAGGTTGACATTACAACAGCCCCATGTTTTGCTGAGAGCTGCACACATCACATTTTGTGCCACATTCGAGGTACACCCTTAGTATTTCGTTAGTAGAAATACCGTGTGCACGTGGGAATAAGATGGTGAATGGATAGGGAACTTCTTGCTCCACTTATATGCAGTAGGATAGGTTGGATGGAGTCCATGGATTGATAATCAATGTCCTTTTGTTGTGTTGCATATTCACATTAGTATTGAACTGTTGCATTTATTGAGCATCTTTCACAGCTCTCAGAATGGTTTCCACTTCTGCTGTTTTCCACCACTGTCGTCTTCTGAATGTACTCCTCCTAGGGGCACTGCTCATCGCCCATATAGCAGGGTGCAAGATTCACTTTTTTGTCCACCGGCCAAATGGCTAGTGCTTGTTAAAAATTTAACCAACCACTCAATCGATTACCATTAACTTTTATTGGCTAGTAAGTGAAGTAAATCAACCAGCCACTTGCATATTTGTCCAGTGCACATTTTTCAAAGACCAGCATTTGTTGTTTGTCGTTAATAAGTATATTATAACATGACTTGGAACAGATCTGTTAAGATGGACAAGTGCAAGTGTTTATAGTGGGCCATTAATGTATTACTTTGGACGGTCAGCTGGAATCCTTGACAGTGCACTTGATCCTTCCCTTGTTTTGTGCAGTCTCTAGCTTAATCGATCACGATCTAAAGCTACAATAGGGATGTGGTGCATAAATCTCTGCCTTGGTTTAGCTCTAAGGATGGCAGACAATGGGCTTCTTGGAGCCAAAGTGAAAGCCTTATGACCAGAAACCTCACAATGGCACAAAGATGTCACTGCTGTTTGTTGTGTGTTAACTTGTTAATTACTGACAAGGGACCAGAAATATTTTTGACCCAATATTATTATAATGCAGGGCAGGCATGTAATGTTTATTATAAGAGGGCAATGTATTTCGTGGATAGGCAGGAATACTCAAGGGCGAATTTTAACCAATTAGAAAGACCATGGATAATAATACATCGGATTACATTAACTGGAAATGTATCCGTGGGCGTTTCCGGGGCCTGTTGTCTATAAGCTGTGTATGAACCTATGGCTTTAGACGTCTGTTATTTGTCCACTGTGACTATTCTTGGCATATAGTTTTTGTATTTTCTTTACTTTAAATATTTATTAAAGCAGCTGCCCTTTTTTAAAAGGGTTATATGTTAGATTGTCTCTGATTAGTTAAGTGCTGTTACATGTTAGTTTGAACAGTTTGTTTTTTATGTGAATTATATGAAATCAACAGTATTTATTCTGCCCAAATGTATGCTAGTGACAAATGCATTTTAAATGACCCACAATTGTCTTCTTTTATAGCGAAGAAAATTTAAGCATTCTCCCTGTACAGAAATGATAATGAAAGATATATTTTCATCCATAATATTATCCTGCACACCCCATGTGGTCAACCTCCTTTGGTTCAGAGTGCAATTATTTGGTGTTTTCTTTCTTTGGTTCGGCAAATTAACCAAATCATTTTGTGAATCGTGTCTTTATTCCTGCCAAACACAACCTTAAGTATTTATGACCATAGCACAAGGCCTCTGTTTACACTGTGGACATGTTATACAGGGAGTTAGCAACACCGCAAGCGCTAACTGTATCGCACATTACCTCAACAGGTGTGGATGAGTGGGCAAAACACTTACAGCCAGCTGCACGTTTATGTAGAACCTTTAGGAAGATAAAGGAAGAAGAAAGAACATTATCTATTTATGTTTGTTTCACTCTATTAACGACTGGTTGATTTTCCTGCTAAATACGGTGTCCGGTTACAACTTGTGATATAGTACAAATGACAACATATCGATCATTTTATTGGACTCCTGTTTGCTGACGGATCTTCTGCAAAACATGTTTTTGTTAATGTCTGCGTCTCTGGAGTCTGAATGCATCTGTGATGTGAAATATAATTTAATATGGGCAAGTAGGCCAAATATAATGCAGTTTAGTTTTCACTTCATGCAACATTAGCGTGGGTAGCTCTTCACTCAGTTGGCTCCCTGGTCTACAGCTGACGCAGCGCACCGGCTGAACCTGGTGTACCTGGCCAACGACATCATTCAGATACTGCAAGAGGAAAAAACGCCATCGTGTACCGAACGGCCTTCCGCCGAGATGCTGCTGACGCCTTCCTCATGGTCAAGTGAGTAGACCGCATTCGTCGTATAACAACAGGGCTAGTGTGACACGAGTTTGTTTTCCTCATCTCAACTGTTAAACTGTCCACGCTGTTTAAAGCGGGACATATTATGCCACCGTGTGTGAGTGTGATTGGTGGCATAATATGTCCCCTTTAAATGAATTTTCTTCATGAATCAAATTCATTTTTCTTCAGTTGGCTTAAAGTTGGTCTTTTTTTTGTCACACAAGGTTTAGGCCGTGATGTTAGCATTCTGTGCATTGTTTTGATCAGTTAAGGTTAAATTAAACCTCTAATCAAAACCAAAAAGTACCATATTTGGGGAAGCGTGCATTGTTTAAATGCCGGGTTTCTGATTGGTGTGTTTCCAAATGAATGGTGTGTGTTTAGGTGAGAAAAGAAAAAAAAAAGCTATCTAGTGATGGTTACGGTTGTTTCTGTTGCCTGTGTGAATGCCTGCGTCATCCGCTCCCCTGTAGCAACGATGGCAACGCCAAGGCTGCTGCGGTCTGTGGAGAGGATCCTGTCCATCTGGGAGGAGAGGAGGATCTACACGGGCGAGCTTGATCGGCGAGCTCAGGGGCTACCTGAAGGAGGAGGCCAAGGAGGAGGCCAAGGAGGAGTCTCCCCCCGACACCCCGGCAGAGAGCAAAAGTACGTGTTTGGAGTTGTTAATTACTTGATCCTGATTGGTCAATTACAGTCCACTGGTGTGCACTGTGCCCACCAATTCCCAGTCAATGCGCTTCAAATCCAACGTTAACAACAACGGTCAAATACAACTGTCTACCATGTGTTTCCTTGAAAACGCAAAAACAATATGCTCATATTTTTTTATTTCTGCTGAATAAGTCGGTTAAAAAGAACAACAACCCAATAACGTTGGATGTAGCCAATATCTAGTCATTGTTGATAACTGGTATTTAAGCAAAATAAACCGCTCTGGGGCGTTCCATTATTGGAAAATAATGTACTTTGGCGCTGGTAAGCAACGTCGGCTTTGCCTCTGCCCCATCGTACATTCATTTTCCAATAACGGGACACCCCCGACTTTATTCCTTACTTATCTGGCATTCCTTACTCATCACTAGCTTGTATGCATTTCCTAAATGCAGAATAACTACATACATGCATTGTATACGCTATTGCTTTACATTTTTAACATTTTCATTTTTTGATTTTCAGCTCCATCCGACTCCAAAGCTGCTCTAAAGTCAAAGATTGTTGCAGAGTTTGTGGTGAGTTTAAACCAGAACTCTCTCTGAACCATCCCAATGGTATTCTTCCATTATTAATGTATAATAATAATAACAGAATTGTGGCAGTTGCTTGCGCCTGCCACACCCCACCTAAAGTGGCTTTTATGTGGCTCGGCCGAAGAATAGGACACAGGAAGGATGTTGAATAATCCGGTTACGGAAGCCGTTAGAAAGAGCAGGTCGTAAACAGGCTAGCATACTCGCGCTCTTTTCAAGTGTGTGTAGTGATGGCTGGTTTAACCTGTGGGTACTGATTAGCCCACACACCACGGGTGTGCAGCCTTGACCAACCCAAGACTATCAGCCTGACTCAGGCCAGGTGAGGCTGCTTAAACCAGCCACCAATCACGCACACTCCACATATACACATATACTAACCCTTTATTTTTATAGTGTTGTCTTTAGAGGTTAAAAATATAGTCTATATATATATTATACATATAACTATGTCCTTTAGTAATGGCTAAACCACAATGGACCACCACCACAAGGATGATGTGTGGTCATTCTGTTGACGCGCCGTAAACTAAATCTACATTTACATTTAGGGCATTTGGCAGACGCTTTTATCCAAAGCGACTTACAAAGAGTACAAATCTACATATTGCATCGGAAAATAAACAACACTGGGGAAGCCTTGTTTAGCCAGACCTCAGGTGCAGCCTGTGGGAATATGACCCTTGACCTTGACCCCTCCCCTGCCTTTCGGTCTATAAATGGTGCTGACTCGTACTGAATCTGCCTCGCCGTTCAAGGTCAATCCGACACGGGACAATAATTCAGCTGCTCGAGCGGAGCCCCGAGCCTTAAACGCTGGCGGTGTGATTTAAAGGGGGGTGGTATGGGGCCGTGCTGAGTATACACCCGGTGCCATCCATTCATATTTAACGCCACGCCGCTTGTTTAAGGGCAAGAGAAGCTGCCGTGGAGCCCGAAAACGCTGCCTTCAATAACGATATGCCATACTACGTATTGCTGCTAAAAGGCTTTAATTGTGATTGATTATATTTAAAATAACATGAAACTATTTGGGGTTTCTGTTAATCAGGAACTTAAAAGACTCGTTGAAACACAGAGTACTTTATTCAAATATTTAAAATCACATCTTCACCTTTTTGTCTAATTAGGAACACATTGTATGCCTGTATGTAATTAATTAAGTCTGTGTTTTGGACACGCTGATGATGGCCCTTTCATTGTCACCTGATATCTCTACGTTGTGTAACTTTGAACCCGTGCCTCGTCCCTGTGCTCCAGCCCGCGGCGCTGGCGGAGCAGCTCACCACCTACAAGGGCTCACTGGAGGAGGTGGAGCTGCGGGAGAAACAGCTGGCCGCCATGAGGGTAGACGTCTGCAGCTCCTCGGCGCTCAGGAAGCTCAAAGGTGCCCGCATCCGGCTACCACTTCATCTCGCTGGCTTTTTATCTCACTTCTTCTCAGAAAAGAAACCCTTAAGCTAACCCTAAACGGATCCCCTCAGATAAGGCCGGAGGCAAGAGGTTCTCCCGGGACTTTGAGGAGGGCAGCGCCAAGCTGCAGGACTTTGTCAAGTTCCTAGAGCGCGAGAGCAAAGGAGGCTCTGGTCTGCTGGAGGCCCTGGGCAACGCAGACATCTTCTATGAGATGCAGTACCAAGAGGTCAAGATTGTTGCCAATGTAAGTCTTCTTGGTTAATCCTTTTTTGAATAACCACTCGGGATACCAAAATCAAAGTTCTTTGTCAAGGGGAGTTTACGGACCAAAAATCACCCGTGGTTGCCGTAGCAACCATTACGTTTTATCAGGCCCTCTAACATTGATGAGGCTGTTGCACTAACGGGCCTTTAATGCCCTGTAATGTTCTGTAATGCAATGATTGCCAATCTGCCAATAGCAGCACAATGACCGTTCAGTGGCTTTTAGTACACTTTAAGTGCTTGTTTAAAAGCTAAATGCACTAACATTTGTGTATGACTGTGTGTGTATACTGCACACAACCACATAGTTTATGAAAAGAAAGTTGTCTTTTTTTTAGAACAAGACAACAATGCAACTCACAGTATTATGGAGTGCACTCAGGTTAGATGGTAAAGTCTCTGGCTTTAAGAACAAGTTCGCAGTTCATTAACATCCGGTTTCTGTCTTCCTGCCCTTTCCAGGCATACCAGACCTTCGCCAACCGGGTGTCCCACCTGAAGCGCAAGCTGGACGCCCTCAAGACCACGCTGCCGGATCTGGACGACTCGCCCATCCCCTCGCCGTCCGCCGACGCCCCGTCGCCCACAGGCTCGGAGTCGCCCTTCCGGGGCATGATGGACCACTCTGACCTGGACCCCGACCTGGACGGCTCCGCCATGGACGACGACGCAGAGCGGCCGGCCCCCAGCCCCTTGTCCTCGCCCGGGGGCTCCCCGCCTCCGGCCTTCGGCGCCGTGGGGGAGAACGACAACCGCGACGTGGAGGACATGGAGCTCTCGGAGGAGGAAATGGAGGCCGGCAGCGGCATCATCGGTAAGACAGTGGAGGCACCGGGGCTTGATCAGGTTAGACGGGCCATTCCCAACCGCTGCTCACTGGGTCCCCATCAAGTCAAGGTGTTCTCTGACTTGATGTTGCCTGGCAGACAGTCTGTGGTCAGCCATTGGGAACTTAAATATATATTTCTTAGAAATATATTCTATAATATATTTATATTTTGTATTTTACAAACTCTGTACTCTGTGGGCCTGAAGTTATGCCTTCACCATACACGAGGGCAGAACAATATGGTAAAAATTCATTACAATTTTCGTTTTCACTGAGAAATGCTATCATGGTGTGACATCTGTTGGGATCTGTACCAAACAAACATTATTTCCTGCAACATTTATAGGCCAGGCCACCTCTGCAGCACTACAATACTGCATTTGTCTACCATACACAGCGTGTGTGTGTAGCTGTGTGTATTCTTTCAAGGAGACCCCGTTATGGATGCCCTCTTCCTTTCTGGTTCTCATCTGCAGTTGAGGAGCAAGTCAAGTGTCCTTCCCCCGCCATAAATGTAGCCCAACCCGTCGCCACCACCAATCAGCCGCCGTCGACGATGACAACGGAGGCCCCGCCCATCCCCCCGACCACGTCCGCCGTAGCGCCGCCTCCAGCCAGCGTGGACCTGAGTAAGATAGGCGCTCTCCTCAACAGCCTCACCGCCACTTCAAAGACCACAGGTGAGCGCTAACCGCCGTGTTGTCCTTTGTGTATATAAGGACTGTTAATATCCAATCATAAAGTGCAGTTCAGTACTCAGTTTTGCCCACTCGCTGTATCAGAGCATTTAGCTGGGATGCTTCCTCCATTACCGGGGATTCTGTAATTACTTTTGGGAAGCTTCTGCGTGTATGTGTGCGTGCGCGCGTGTGTGTGCGATAATTTTTGCATCGCAATGTACATTTTCACTGAAAAAGCAATTAGAATCATGATGTGAGATTTGTATATGGGTCTGTACCAAACAAACATTTCTCCTTATGTCTGGAGAAAATTAATTGTAGGCCATGGCATCTCTGCCTCACTACATGACTTAATTTATAATGCTGATATGCAAGTTTACATCTACACACATTTTGCCCTTATCAAAATATATTTCTCCAATTTGGATATTGCACTTGGCCACACAACCAGGGTGTATTCGATGGCGGTCTCAAGGAAAAGTACCTAACCAACAAGCACTCGCTTTTGCGTCGCAGCACCCTTCCAGATGGTCGGCTGTCATTATGCTAACGTACTGTAGGTCCAACGCTTGGATATCTGTAGCTGTTCCTAGCCGTCGTGGTCATTTCCAGATTGTGCTCACAAGGTGGTCGTCATTTGACCATGGCAGCGCCCCTCTCCCCCTCTCTCTCGTCAGGGCCAGCCGTGGAGAGCCCCCCTTCACCCCCGGCCACTACCCCCCCGGCCCCGCTGGCCCTCCCGGCCGGCGGCGGTCTGGGGAGCCTCCTGTCCCAGGTGAACCTGACCCCCGAAGGCCTCCTCGGTGCTCTGTCAAAAGTCCAAGGGTCAGGAAGTGGCCTACATGGTGAGAACCCACACCCAACACAGGCTCATGAATAGCAGAGTACTATTTGGGGTCAAAGGACATGTAAGGCATCCAATGAGCATGAGCCCTGTCTAAACCTGCTAGTAAGATAAGATAAGATAAGATAAGATAGAACTTTATTTATCCCGAAGGAAATTCTTGTGCCAGGTTGCATAGCAATACAATAAAACGATAGAGAAATCAACAGAATAATAAAAATAAACAAACAGATTTACGAATGTGCAGTCAAAATTAAAAAAAATATAGGCAAGATAATGTATTACGGACTGCTAGTAATGCAGTCTGTGGCATGAAGAGCTCAGAGCTGGCCAGTATATTGACATTGTGTCAATATTGTGGCGGACTAGTTCTTGCCCAGTTAAGGTGAATATGCCGGCTTTTCTTTGTCTTTAAAGGTGCTATTGATAACATTGACAACATTCTGCCACTAGATGTCGCACTCCCCCTTCCTCAGTTATGTCTAGTGATGAATCTTTCGTCGTAGAGTAATTAATTAATTTTGCAACATGCTGTACACTAGTAAAAGGTTAAGGTTACTTTGTGCTGTGGTCTGTCAAGATTCATGTATTTCAATTTACTTAACGGCATTTTAAAAATTACACCAACTGGCAACTACTAAGACTCTTGATCGCTGATGACACAGCGATACCATGTGATACCAATGTCATTATACTATTGGCCCACGAGCCTTGTTAGAAGCGGCACCATACGTCGGGTACATGAGACATCTTACACAGAGATGAAGAAAACATTCATTTTGAACCTGTCATTTCTTTTAATCAGTATTTTAACTATCATAATTTTTGGAAAACCTTTTATTCCATACCTGTCCATACCTTCCATACCTTCCATACCTTGTCTACATAAAAATGCTGTCAATATCACCTTTAAGCTAGTGCTGTAACATTTACATTTACATTTAGGGCATTTGGCAGACGCTTTTATCCAAAGCGACTAGTAAAGTAGCAAAGTAGTAAAGTAACATGATAGCCTTTTCTTGCCACATGCTTTGTTACCAAATCCACATTGTCTGTCAAGGGTGGCCATCCAGAATGGATTGGTAATGCTGAATTCATTATCCATTATATCAAGGTCAAGATACTTTATGCAAATGTTGTTGCAAATGTTTTGTTTATTTTCATTCTTGTCCCACTCTCAGACCAGATCCCAGTTTTCTCCAACTCCTTTATTTAATTTAATTATTCCTTTTCCTCCCCCCCCCCACCACCCCCCCCACCCCCGTCAGGCCTGACCTCTATGCTAAACAGGCCAGTTCAGAACGTCCCCACTGACTCTCAGCAAAGCAAAGCTCAACCCTCCATCCCCCCCACCCCCACAACAACAACAGCAGCAGCAGCAGCGGCAGCATCACCACCCACAGGCAACCCTCCGCCCTCTCTCCCGCCCACGCCTTCTCCATCTGCCTTTGTTGTGAAGCAGAGCCCCGCCGCTCGGCCTGAAGCCCCCATCCCTGTTCCTGCCCCCATCCCAGTTCCTGTCCCCGCCCCCGTGGCCCCCGCAACCTCCCGCGCGGCCTCTGCCCTGGTGCAGGCGCTCCACAGGGACATGGACCTGGCCACAGAGCCCGAGCCTGAGCCAGCGGAGGCAACCTCGGGCAGCCTGGAGTCCAAGATCCACAGCTTTCTGCAGGGCAACCCCGGCTTCAGCGCCTTCAACCTGAGCTTCGGAGCGGACTCCGTGGCGGCGGCGGGTAGTCGCAACCTCAGCCCTGTGGCCGGAACGGACACCCGCGACGGGACCCCCGTCCGGGACGAGGGCGGAGGCACGCCCACGCAAGACGAGGTTATGGACAATAACCAGGCAGCACGGAAGTTTGCCGCCGAGGCACCGCCTCTGCTGCCGCCGCCACCGCAGCTGCCAAGTGCGAAGATGTCCGCACAAGCCGCAGGTGACCTCTTGACCCCTGGCGCTTACCAGAACAACACTTGGGGAGCACCCAGGGATCCTCTAACGCAGCCCCACCTGCAGCAGCAGCAGCCAGGGGACACTCACAACGGCCAGGGTTACCAGCCATATCCGTCTGCTGGCCAGGAGATGACCAACCCTGGGGTTGCAGCACCCCCTGCACACTACCAAGCCTTCACTGCAGAGCAAGCGTCCCACCTGCCGCCCGTCGGGGCAGCCCAGGGCAGTACTGGCAGTAGCCAGGCGGTGGAGGGCTGCCGGGAGGATGGACACAGGGGCTGGTATGGCAGCACTTACCCTAAAGTGGGCGCTGGTCTTAACCACCGTGGCCACAGTGTGGTTGCACCAGGGGGCGGCGAGGAAAGCCAGCCACCGGGGCGGTACCGGTACCAACAAGATCCGAATCTGGAGTCACATGGCGCGGCTTCTCAACAGGCTCCCGGACCATCCAAGTTTTACAATAGTAACCTTCCTCCAGTTCCCAGGTTACCCCCCCCGCCTGTTGGCTTTGATGCCCCCCCTCCTGCTGGCGCAGGCGAGCAGCAGACGATAGAGGGTGTTCCCAGGCCCAAGGTGGACAGCATCATCAGCGGGATGGTGGTCCACGACCACCAGCACAAGTCTGTCTTCCACCTGGACGACCCTCCATACGATCGCCGTGATGACCGCTACCATCGGCCAGAGGATCCGCCTCACCCGGATGACCTGGGCTACCGGGACGAACTCGGGCACTACCGCGAGGAACCGTATCGCCCCGGCGCTCCCCCTCATGAGGACGAAGGCCCCCCTTTCCAGCCACCCCATGACCCTTACTTCCGGCCCGATGAGCCCTACTACCAAGAGGCAAGCCCGCCCCGCGGTTATGCTCGGGGGCCCCTCTCCCCGTCCGAGGGTTTCCACTATGACTTTCAATCGCATGACTTGCCTCCAAGGAGGCCGCTGCCACTGCCCCATCCCGAAATGCGCCCCCCTGGCCCAAGACCTCCCCTCCGACCCATGCTCCACCCGGCACGCCACCCTCGTCCGAGGGGACCCAGGCACCCAGGTCCGCCATTCCCTGCCCCCTTCCGGGGGCCCGATCCTTGGCTAAGAGGCAAACGTCCGGGTCCAAGAGGCGGTGGCCCCAGGGGTCCCGGTTTCCCGCCAAAAAGACCCTTCCTCCCGCCACGCTACTGAAACTCTGACTCCGGGCTGCGTGGACGATCTGAGGCATGAATCTGGAGGGCGATTGAACAGGGTTATACCACACTGGGCTTGGGAGGCCAAATCGGTTGAGTCTGGGACTGCAGAGCCAGGTAAACGGCAAGAAGATGAGGAGAGGATGCTGGAAGAGGCCACAGAGGGATGTCAGAGACAGCGGAGGTTGTGAGAAGATGCTGCCAGGCTGACGTGTGAAGACAGAAGATAAAAGAATATAAGAGGTGGCTATCTAAAATTCACTTTTTTTGTTTCGTTTTTTTTGTTTGATCCTAATAACCGTTATATTAGAGTTCATAATGGAGCTCTATCTTGGCAGCGCCTTTGAGAGACGCATGGCATGCTTTTGTGTATGGATTCAAGGTAATGTCAGTGAGATTCTTTTCAGTTGCGTTTGACTTAAAGTACTTTTTTTCTCGTGAGCTTGACAGGAAATATAGTTATTGTTCCGTTTTCGGCAGCTCGTTCCAACCGATAGTGTGCATCGCTTCCAAACTCAACTTTATTTAAATGTTGTCGCAACTAGTTATTTTTTAGATTTTCTTTACAATAACACACGTTTGTTTCAGCCAGGGAAATAGATTTTTCTTAATTATTCCATCACCAAATCTTGTGTTTTTACCGCTTTCCCTTGTTCGTGCGTCGGTTTAAATGCGTCGACAGTGTTGCGTATCATCCCGTAGCTCACAGGGGAGGAGTTGTGCAGCTTCGTATAAAGGGAGAGGAAATGGGTCTATGGGAGGATTTTTTGTTTGTTTTGTCTCCAACATCGGACGGAGAAGACACGAAGTTCATTTTGGAAGACGACGAAGATTCTTCTCCAGCAACATTTGATTTGTCCTGACGTAATAAAAATCTGACTTTAAAAAAACAATGTGTTCTTTTTCATCTGCCTTCACACCACTGCCTGAAATCATAAACCATCACATAAAAAAAAATGTATACTTCTAAATAGGGTATATTAATGATGACTTTCAAAGACTGCTATTTCATTGAATTAGTCATTCCTGTCCTTTGAGTACTTGTTCGCTATGATAAATTTGATTACTTAGAATTGGATTAAAATAGAATTGGATTAAAATATCCTCGCTGAAATCAAACTCAAAATGTTAACTGAACCTAATGTTATATTAGAGTTCAAATAATCCTTGATATGTAAAGATTAAAGTAAGGAGCCATATCTTTTTGTGCCCATTCAGTTAATTGTAAAAACCATCTCACCAAGACTTTAGCGAGTGAAAAAGGTCAAACTGCTCCTTCCAGTCACGATGGTGGAGTTAGGTTTTCTAGTTTAGACGTTCAATGTCTGTCTCCGTTCTGAGGGCTTCTGACCGATCAGAGCAGAATATTATCTTACCTTCCACTATAGTACGGCTCTGTAGAGTTTAAAATTAGGTGTAAATGCATGTTGGATGCTAATTAGTATCGCCCATCACCCCTGATTCATATATCCAGCAGCAATTTCGTTTTTAGTTTGGACCACTTCAGTATTTTAGGTTACTCAAAAAGTAAGGCCATTAGACAAGGGGTTGCTGTTATTATGTTTATTCAAACGTCTTTTTGTATTATCCATGCAAACAGAAAACGGACAAAACAAAAGTCAATTTTTTGATACCATTATTTTAAACATTAAAATAGACAGTGATTTGATCATGTTGATTGCCCTGGAACATTTAAATATAGTAGCCATATAGTAGCCATAAGCAATGCATTCAATGAGCCTTTAAATTAACTTTAAAGCCTTGCCTCCTTCCCCATTCTCAATATTGGCCAAATATGATTGAATGCAAAGTGCTGCTGGTGGCTGGTTAATTATTCTTCTAGTGTAACAACAAGGCCGGTAAAAACGTGTTAAACCCTTGCAAACAAAACGTTCTCCATGTGGGAATCCTAAATTGAATGACAAATTGGAATCCAAATCCTGAATTGATTGCAAAGAACAAATACTTAGTCAAAGTAGTCTTTCTCTATAAATGTGCTATATTACATAATTACCAAAATGTGTTTCTGTTGATAGACTTAATTACGCTTTTTACTCATTGGAAAATTATTCAGGGTTTTTTTTATTTACAATTTTTTTTGTGCCTTTTGGCACTTAGAGTAGATCTTAAAGCGACCTGAACAAAAAAAAAACCCAACACTTCACAGTCACACAGCCCTTTGACAGTGTAACTGTGATTTAAGGCTGTACAAATACAATGCACTTCACTTGACACGGCTTCATTTCGCAACCATAATTTGAAATGTTTAATTCCCTTCTTTGGGAAGTGGATGAGATCAAATCAGCCATTCGCATGTTGTTGTCATATGAGATTCATCAGTTGCTCCTGTGTTTCCAGGAGCAGGCCTAAAGGTCAAACGTGGTACACATGCCATTTGTTCCACAAGTCTATCGTATGCCCAGGCCCGCCGCTAGGGGGCAGTGTTTCTCTTCACAGTGGTTATATCATGTTGACTTGGACGAGTGGGACTAGTACTCTAGCACGTCGCGTCGAGCCGACACACCGTGGGCCAAAAATACACTTTAAAACACGACCCTTTTCGCGTTGTTCGTAGGTAACTACTTGTATGGTGAATGTCTCGTCCGTATGAGCGCTGCGACACATGCGATTATGTTTTTATCACTCCGCCCATTGGTGTCGATGGCAAACGTGTCGTGTGTGTGTGTGTGTGTGTGTGGACGACGTCGAGACGCGTTTTGGCCCGGTCACATGTTGACACACTTCAACGGTGCATCACGTTTTAATGGCTGGCTTCCATTTAGTGCATGTGTGTCTGTGTCTGTGTGTGTGTGTATCTGTGTGTGTGTGTGCATATATGGATCGGCTCATTTGTTCAGTCATTGATTCGTTTGATTACTAATCTTAACTTTCTGCTCTGCACTCTCCCAGAACACACACACACACACACACACACTCAATTTGCAGGCGTTGGACCCTGTGACCTCGTTGTGCTGCTTGTGGCTCTGGGATCGACCATCTCACCCAATGCTCACGTTAGTAAGAATGCTTTTGACATGCACCCTTTTAATTCCTTCTCTGCTTGCTCATTTTGGGGAATGACAATCACAAATACTACACTTTGTTTTAATATTCTCCCTGTCTTTAGATGGAAGACTGGATTGGAGGAAACCTATGGGGCGGTTGATGGATGGAGTCATTTTGTGTAAGTATATATATATATATACACACAAACCTGTTATTTTTGTAACATGTATTTTATGGAATAAAAAATCCTTTGCCCTTTGTCCTCTTTTTTGTGTCTAAATGCTAGTGTATATGTATGTCGATTGACGCCTTACTATTCAACTGTGAGTCATAGTTATGATTCATAACATGTCGATTATCCAAAAATCTAATCTAAACCAAATATGTTTAGGTAGTAGCCTACCTAGTTTATATCTTGTTTATTTCTATTCTAAATATTCAGAATAAATTAATTGTACTAGCGAATAGTTAAATTCATGTTATTTAAGATAAGAAGGGTCGTAGAGATGTAGGATTTAGGAGCTGATGGCAGATGGTCGTCCCGCCATTTGAGCTTAGCTTACAAGTCTGACAGCGGCGTTGAGCTTTTGAATGTGAATGTTACGCCAATTTAATGAATGGGGGCCTAAGGCTTTAATATATATATATATATATGTACAGTATATATATGTTATATTGCTAGCTGTCCTGTTGTCGTGACTCTTTGAAGTCTATCCCGTTTTTTGGGGGGGTTTTCTGCGTGGTGTGCGCATGTCGGGTGTGGACCTAAGTCATGTGGGCTTGTTGTTTACATGCTTGCTCGATGTATAAATACAACACACGCACACAAAAATGAAAGCGAGTCCTCCTAACGATTCACGTGTATCGATGACGATCCGTGTTTCGTCCCGTGTGCTGTCACGACGAACACACATGTACTGTTTGTCCACACACACACACACACACACACGTATCCAGGGGCAGACACGTTGTTCAGCACCGCGGCCAGCTCCGCCACGAGAACAAAAGACGGATTTGCGTGCCTTGATGTCAGGGAGCGTCTGCATGTGTTTCACCACCGGCACGACGCACGGCGCTCCCGTATGCAAAAATAATAATAATAATAATAATAATAATAATAATAATACATCCCCCCCGCTCTTTTATTTATTTATCTGCCCAACATTAAACTGTGTATGTCTACATCAGGCTACCTCATTCGTGTATCCTACTAAACGCGTTTTCTTCAAGTAAACCAACGAAGTCGTGAATTAGGCTACATTGCATTGCTTGTAATGGCACATATCACGCGGATACTACAACTACACCTAAAAGTTCGACTCCCATCCCATTCAATTCCAAATCACAAAAATAGCTTTTGCAAAGCCAACACAAGAATTATGTACCATATTTTTTGCATTTACAATCCTTCTCATGGACACTCGCGTATAAACACGGTGGACAGGCTATGTATTAAAGAGACGTTTGTAGTTTTCTTCTTGGGAATGTTTTGGAGACGGTCCCTGCGGAAGACATCACGGCTCGTACGGAGGGAGGGATGGGAGCTGAGATCGACAGGGAGGGAGACACCGGCTTACGACGTCAAAGGAGAGTAGCTACACACACACACACACATACACACACACATACACACGCACACACACACACACACACACTCACACACACAGGAGAGAAACGAGAGGCAGAGAAGAACCAACCCGGGAGTAAAGCGACTGCCCGTTCCTCGTAGACATTAAGGCAGCGTATAGCCTACATTTTGAACATATAAAACAAATTATTATTTATCAGGGTTTTTCCTTCGTATATATTTTTTATATTTTATTTTTTGAGCTGAAAAGAAAAAAATCCGTGTTGAATCTGTCAACAAAGAAGAGACGGGAAAACAAACAGATCGGGGGGAAAAACACGCTCGTATAGCCGATAAAGGTCGCGTCGGATTTGTTAGTTGCGTTGCCATAGGTGGTATATTATAGGCCTAAGTTGTTTGAGGATTATAGCCACACATTTCACAAAAGGGAGGAAAAAAAAATCTAATTGGACAAGAAATTATCGAAGGGAAAAAAAGAGGAAACATCCATTCCAAATTCAGGTATGATTTTATTTGTATTTTTGATATTCTTGTTTGATATTTGTGTGCTCCTAACACAATTTCATCAAATGTGATAATCACGTCTGTGTCATTGTCGCCGTCTGTTGAGAAAGAGACAGCTTGAGTCCATATTGACACACTGTCACATATCTGTAGCCATGGGCTTCAATATGCCTAAATCCATGAAGGACAATACAACAAAGGAGTTTGTTATCACTGACCTTTTATTTACCACAGAGTTAATTCTGTGTTTCATATTAATTTTATAAATGGGTAGTATTCAAATCTGGACACACATTGAACTACAGTTATGAACGTATAATGCATTTAACATTCAATCTTTCACAACAGCTTTCTGTGGGTATCAAGACAAACTATTGAGGTCATATTATATATTATTAACCACCCGTAGTGTATGTGCCGTATCTCCATGCCTTATTAAAAATAACAAAGTACAGACTCCTCTGTAGTAGCCCGTTAAAAACCCAGACTCGGCTCAGACACACTATCTCGGTGTCTACCAACAGCTCTAGTCTGTCAGGTCTCATGCACATTACCACAAATAAAACTGAAATGGATCAGCAATACATTCAATGTCTATACACTTATCTGTGTCTGTGTGTGTCTGTGTCTGTGTGTCTGCGTCTTGTGTGTGTGTATGTGTGTGTGTGTGTGTGTGCGTGCCACGCAGCGTGAACAGCCCCTACCACTCCCCACGGCGGAGAACGTGGGTCAAGCGGCCTCCACCTGAACCTGCCTTTCAGCGCCGTCCCCTCCTCCTCCTCCTCCTCCTCCTCCCCCCCGGTCAACCGACCATCCAAGTGGATCCATCCACCCGCCGCCTGGCCTCCTCCACTGCCACCTCCTTCACCTCCTACTCCGCCACCTCCTCGCCAACCTTTTCCCAATGAAGGAGGCGGACGCCATCAAGCTCTTCATCGGGCAGATCCCCCGGAACCTGGAGGAGAAAGATCTGAAGCCCATCTTCGAGCAGTTCGGAAAGATCTACGAGCTGACGGTGATCAAGGACAAATACACGGGCATGCACAAAGGTAAGAGAATCCCTTCTTCTTTATTTAAGTACAGATAAATACATTGATTGCTTTATGTGAGCGTGGATGGTGGTGATGGTGGCGGCGGTGGCGGTGGTGGGGGTGACACCATGTTCAAGGCAGAGGCTGCAACAACAACCAGTTGAGTTCTCCAGTGTGTTCCTTCAAGGATACCCCCACCCCCACGCCCACCCCCTTTGGTGCCATTTTATAAAGGGACGATCATCGTAGAAGCTCGTGGAGACGCTGCTCCTGCAAAATGAAATGTGACGGTGAAATGTCACCGCTCGGTCTGCACAACTATTTCCGTCTGATCAGAGCAGAGCTTTCCGTCGCTCTGGATATCGCTATAACAACCAACACCTCTACTGTATTCATTAGCGTGTTTCTCACTTTGTGTGAGCCCTGGAGATGAATCAGACGCGCTGCTGGGTTGTGTGTGACAGTCGACACAGTCTAACATTATTTCTAAGATCACTCCTGTGAGGAGAGTGACCGGATCTTAGAATAATTAGACTTGGACGTGCTTAAGCCAGATTTAGTTTTTGCTTAATTCAATAATTTATTCATTTTTTTTAAACCAATGTTTCAGTCAAGCGGTTTGACACAGATTTCAACTGACAACGGCCTACGAAAACAGCTAGAGGAGTTTTGATCAAACCTATTCAAAAAATGGAACGACAACATTCCTTGAACAAGGTCAAAACGTTTTGGAGGCTGCTCCGTGATTAGTAATAAATAAATACACCAGCAACAGCGTAGTTCACCACGGGCCTTGAAGGCTGAGTGATTTGGACGAACACATGGCGACATATCAACCAGACACCACAGCAGGGTCAGTGATCTGTATTCGGAAACTGCACGCATTTATAAACATCATGTAATTTCAATGACTTACAGGAAAAGGTACATAAAATAACATTTAAAAAAACAATTGCGAAATTTCTGTGGAGCTTATTTGAATTATAATTTTAAATTCACACCTTCTCCTTCATCTGCTGTTCGCAGGATGTGCCTTCCTGACATACTGTGCACGCGAATCCGCCCTCAAAGCCCAGAATGCATTGCATGAACAGAAGACGCTACCAGGGGTAAGTGTATCATCAGCACCCAACTACAGAATAACACACCATTTCCTTTTTTAACGCAATGCCTTATATACAGTACATACACACACACACACACACACACACACACACACACACTCAACCCACAGACAACGGGAAACACACAGCAGAACAGAAAACTAATTTGCTTTGACACGCGGGCTTGACTTCCCCTTAAGCCGATGCGCTGCTATAAAGGTCAGTTGGCCCTATGTGCCATATGTGATGCATCCAGACATGTCCACCCAGCCGAGGCCTGAGTCATCTCGCTCCCCCCTGTCTCGCGTGGGGAAGGAGACGGCTCCCGGGCATACCGCCGGAGTCTCTTCTCTCCTCTCTTCTCCAGCTCTGACTCTTTTCTTACACAGGTTCACTCGCTTTCGCTGTCTTTCTCCCTCTCCCTCCCTCTCCCTCTCTCCCTCTGTCTCTCTCTCTCTCTCTCTCTCTCTGCTTCTCTATGGCTCCGTCCTCTCTCTGTCTGTCTCTCTTTCTCTCTGGTTCTGTCTCTCTCTCTCTCTCTCTCTCTCTCTCTCTCTCTCTCTCTC
>PIJE02004503.1:12500-15000 GCA_002895965.2 Coryphaenoides rupestris | reverse complement strand
GCCCGAGCGCTTCCAGGTCGCGACCCCTCTGGTTGGACTCGCGGACCAACCGGTGGAGGGCGTCGTCCACGCTCTCGTAGAGGTCAGAGGTCGCGGCGAGGGCAGCTCTGAGAGGGCAAAGGTCACCGGTTAGTACAGGACATAACTAACCACTAACCAACTAACTAACTAACTAACTCCTTTCTGGTCCAAATTAACAGAATATCTAGGTTGCAGTTCAGGTAAACAATATTGTTTGTGGTAAATAAAAAAGTTTCTGCCTTTATATTTCTACGACTTACGATATATAAATTCGATTCAATTACATTTTATTTGTACAGCCCTTAATCACAAGACAGTCTATTTTTGGTGGATTTGTGCATATTCTCATTGTGACTTAATGAAGGACATCTTATCCGATCTTGGAATGGAATGAATCTTAATAATCCAATTTAATTAAGATTCATTAAGATTTTATTAAATCTAATTTATAAGAACGAGGATGAATTGCTTCCGTCCTATCTGGCTGGAAAACCTACGTTGTGTCCGACCCGGCCAAACACACAACTCTCGCATGTTTGCCAATTAATGTGTGTTTTGTGTTTTGGCCGTTTTTTACTGCGGTACGTTTTAAACAGGATGTGATGTTTACATCTCCGCCTCGCCAGCTGCAAGGTCACAACATGACGGACCACAGTGATGGGCCGCTCGACAAGGAGGAGGAGGAGGAGGAGGAGGAGGAGGAGGAGAACATAACATCTGCGGAACGGGAGTTCTGTTGTGGAACAGCTTAACTCTTACAGGCACTGGGAGTAGTGGGGGAGGAGAGTGAGGAGGAGGAGGTGGAGAAGAAGGAGGAGGAGGAGGAGGAGGAGGAAGAGAAAGAGGGGAGGAGGGAGAGGAGGGAGGAGGGGAGGAGGAGGAGGAGGGGGAGGTGGGAGGAGGAGGGGGAGGGGTGAGCATGAGGTCAATGGTGGAGCCCACCAGAGCTGGACACTGTTGCATGGGAAAATTTATGAGTGTGTGGTGTGTGTGTGGTGTGTTGTGTGTGTGTGTGTGTGACAGAGAGTGTGTTCCACAAGTCATGTCACTGTGACATTCAAACAGTCCCGTGAAAACATCTTCTTCAGCATATTGAGTATAAATATGTTCAGCATTGATATACTGTAAATATCAAAGCATATCAAATATATTCCGATTAAGATTTGAACTTCCTTACTTGCAGTCGGGGGACTTATGCGCCAATCCTGACGTGCTATTGGTCAATCCGGCGAGCCAGGCCCCGCCCCTCTGCTGCAGCTCGGTCAGCCGTTGGTCGGCCAGGACGCCCATCATGAGTCCTCTGTGCTTCTCTAAACTTAAAGGAACCGCCTGGAGACAACGGAAAGAAAAAAAACCCATTGTTCTTAATAACAAATAAAAGTGTTGACAGATATTTCCATTCATATTGTTCAAATGATATAATCTACGAAGAAAAAAGGCAGGAATTCAGAAATTCAAATCAGCTTCGGGCTCAACGTCAAACTTTTCGGAAACAATTTCGGAAAATAACGATTCCGCAAACTGGGAGACGGGCCGCCTAGGGGTGGCATGGCTGAACTACAGGCGGCACGATTTATACACACACACACAAGTAAAACAATATCAACATTTAATTTAAAAAAAAAACGAGAAACGGAAGCAAGTTACAAAGATACCATCGCGCTCCAGAAATGTAAAAAATAAAATAAAAAGATAAAAGTGTTGAAAAAGGGGGGAAGGGGGCGTGGCACAAGTCTGGGACCCCGCCCGGCCGGGTCCGTTTGCGTCCGGTGCGCTCCGACAGGAAGGAACACATTAGCTGTGAACACATTAGCTGTGAACACATTAGCTGTGAACACGCCGCGGCTAAATAGACTAAACTGGCTAAATGGCGCGCGGCGGCGCCGAGCCACACCCCTGGCGAGCGGCGGCGTTCAGGTTTAACGTTCCTCCGTCGCTCTAGCGCGTAACTCTGCTCACTCTGTTTAGCTATTAGATATAATAACAGACGTTTATTATGGTTATTACGGTAACAGACATAAGCTAACAGACGTATGCTATAACAGACGTATGCTAACGGGCCTAAGCCGGCGGCGGTGCTAACGGCGGCGTCCGAGGGGGGGGCGTGGCGACGGTACCTTGATGGCGTCGGGCATGGGCTCGGCGTCCATGGAGCGCAGCGCCTCTCCCAGCAGCGAGAGGGCGCTCTCGCACCGCTCGGTCAGGCTCTCCAGGCTCTGAGAGGAAGAGTTAGCAGTGCGAGCAGGTGTCAGCAGTTTTACAGTCAATCGCTCGGCCGTTTTCGGGTTCGGGTTCGAAAACGCGACGCGATTTATGGTCCAGAGCCCCGTAGTTCTGTTCCCAGACGGTTCAAACCTTTGATTTAGTGACGCAAAGAAACCAAAACGGAGCTAAAACAAGCTAACGATGTGTTTAAGGCCGGGTGGGGGGGGGGGGGGGGGGGGGGGGGGGCAGGACAGGAAACCGGCCCTCATGTGAG
>PIJE02004503.1:5000-7500 GCA_002895965.2 Coryphaenoides rupestris | reverse complement strand
CTCAGGAGGGGCGGGGCTTCAGTGGAGACGGCGTCTGATTGGCCGGGACAAGGACCAATTCCAGGTCCGGACTCTGTCGCGTCGTGGTTGGACAAGCTCGTACCTGATTGGCTGGCGGAGTCGGTCAGGGATTCTGTCTCCGTCTCTGTTGAGCGAAGTGAACGAAGAAAAGTGTTTTTATTGTGTGAAGCACTTTGTGTTAATTTTTTTTTTAACAAATAAAGTCTGATTGATTGATTGATTGATTGATTGATTGATTGAGTGAGTGAAGTGAAATAGAACCTATTGACTTTGAGGGAACACTTCCAAAAATCCAAAGACAGTGAATCCAGATCAATGGCATTTAGGAGGAGGTAGGGGTTAGGGGGCATCTTAGGAAGCTGCTGTACCTGGATGCCTACCGGTTAGCATTGCGGGATCGAACCCAGAACCTTTCAGCTTGAAGTCAAACACCCCAACCGCTATTAAGCCCAAGCATTAGCACAACTTGACCACCTCACCTGTGCTGCTTTTCCTGGATGAGTCTTCTCCGGCCCCCTGATTGGACGAGCTGAGCTCTTTGTCCTGCCCACTAGACTCCTCCGCTACCTCTGATTGGCTGTCCTTGACGATTGGCAGTTTGGTGGCGGAGGGGCGGGCGGGAAGTGGGGGCGGGGCTTTGGGCAGAGCTTTAGAAGCTTTCTGGTTGCCACGACCACCGGATCGAGCCCTTCGCTGGGCCCCTTTGCCCTTCCTCTTCCTCCTGTGATGAAGAATGTAATTAATATGTACTTCATATGTAATATTGTAATAACAGAGAAATCGAATCGAAGATAAATAACTGAGAGTGAGGATGAGATCACGTTACCTGGGAGCTCGTAATACTGCTGGCCTGACTTCTCTACCTTGAGATAAATCCCGGTCCTGTGTCTTCACTACATTCAACTCTGGTTCCTGGCTTGTTTGGTTTGTGTCCAGTCCAGAATGTTCCGTCAACTGGCCTTTCTCCGAGCCATCCCTGTTAACCAATGGGTCGCTGGCATTCACTCCGCTTCCGGGAAGGTCGGCCAATGGCGTGCCGACATTGAGTACGCACTCCGGCGCTTCCGAAGTGGGCGTGGTGGAATCGCTGTCCCCGCTCAGTGGCTTGTCGGCATACTCGAACACAGAGTCCGACTGGGACCCGTGATCCGATTGGCCCTCGATTGCGTGTGACAGCGTGTCATTGGTCGAGTCTCGGGAACCGTTGGCGGTCAAAGTGTCACTGCTGCTGCCCTCGTACTCCTTACCTCCATGACCGGAGGTAAGGAGTCCTTCCCTCTCCTTGCCCACGCCGGGCCTCCTCTCCTTGGAGGGACCCTCAAAATAAACTCCCTGGCTCTCCGGGGCCTTCTCTCCGTCATCCGAGTCATGCAGAGACGAGGAGTACGACCGGCTCACGCTGCCTGGCTCGTGGGCTTTGGGGGGCAAGGGCTGAGAAGGTAATGTGTCTCCCCTGGGCGACATCGCCTCTCTTCTCCCGCCGCAAACGTTCCGGAAGCTTCCGGATCCCTCCGACTTCCCGTAGCCCCAGGCCTTCCCCTTCTTCAGCTTGATGCCGTAGCTCCGCCGGCACAGCGGCAGTGTTTTGGTCTTGCCGATGGCGTGCATCTCCAGGTACCGCGAGGAGGAGGAGGAGGAAGAGGTGGAGGAGGGCTGCGGCTGCTGCCGGCCGTCGGCCCCACCGTCGGGCCCCCCTCGGGGCTCCAGCAGCTCCACGTAGTCCCCGTCCATCTGGAGGTACCTGGAGGTCCGGCCCAGCCCGTCCTCGCTGCGCCTGCGTCGGGGAAGCGCCAGCTCAGTGTCCCTGACGGCTGTTCCTGCTCCTCCTCCGTTGTTGTTGTTGTCGTCCTGCTCCTCCTCCTCGTCCCAGGACCAGGAGTCCGGATCTCCGGAGGACGAGCCCCCCCAGCCACCGAGGCCGCCGCCGCCGCTGCTGCCCCCCTCGCTGGGGAGCCGGCCCGGCGTGGAGCCCCCGTGTTGGGACATGAGGCCCGGGTCCTCGTTGGGGTCGTGGATGAACTTGGGGTACACCACCTCCTTCCAGGGCAGGCGGACCACGCCGTCGCAGGTGCTGACCAGACAGGTGTCTAGCCCACCGCCCACTGGACGGAGAGGACAGCAGAGTTGTACATTTCTGATTTCAGAATGTCAAATTTCAGAACGTCCAAACTACATAACTAGTTTTACATAACGTCAAATCTTCATCCTCACCCTCCCGCTTGTGTCCGCGCTCCCGGTTGACGCTGTGCAGCCACTCGGTGGTGAACACCAGCGGGTGCTGCGACTCGGGCACCAGGACCTCCTGGACGGTGCGCCCGCCGGGGGCCAGGCACTTGAGGGCCAGCCGCGGGCACCGGGTGGAGAAGGGCACCACCTGCAGGTAGAAGTCGGTGCCGCGCAGGAGCCGCCAGTCCAGCGTGGACAGCTGCACCACCACCTTCTCACCCAGACACAGCGGCCAGCCGGAGTGGAGGAACAG
>PIJE02004502.1:0-25385 GCA_002895965.2 Coryphaenoides rupestris | reverse complement strand
AAAAGCGACGTCCTCTCGTGTGACCCTCAAACTAACAAGACAGCAGTATTGATGACAGCGACATCTTGCAAACACATTGACATTGAAGACGGGTGAGGCGGTGGGGTGGTGGGGCGCTGGGGCGGGGGAGCATTATTATTTTTGAGCAATACGCACGCACACTTCATTCTTTTTTTTTGTCGAGTGCTTCAAAATGCGCCGGGACATCCTGTAGCACGCGGCGAGAAGATCAATATTTGCGTTGTTTCGCTCTTTCAATCTTACCGCCGTTCGCTCGCATCGTCCCTTTTCCACTTCCACTTTGTCTCTGATTCGATTTTGTGTTTGGCTACCTCGTGCTATAAGCATTTTTTAGTTTTTTTTTGCGTTCCTGTTATTTACTTCCTTTATGATCGGGGATGACATAAAGAAAAAACGAAATACTGAAAAGACCCAAACAACAGAACGGACAGATAAGGAATAAAAATGAAAAATCGAATCGGCCACGTTTTTTGTTTTTTCTTTCTTTTCTTTTTTCACGTTTCCGCGGGGAAATATCCAACAGATAAGATGATAACTCAAACACACCGGTGCACAAAGCGAATGGAAATTCAACTCCCTCGTGATTTTTTTTCCCTCCCAAAATGCAACGTCTGATACCGTGGCTGACAGAAGTACTTTACTTTCTTTCTATATTTCGTTTTTTGTTTTTGTTGTTGTTGTTGTTGTTGTTGTTGTCAAGTCAATTTTATTTTGTATAGCCCTTAATCACACTTACAGTCTCAAAGGGCTTTCTGGTTGTTGTTGTTGTTGTTGTTGTTGTTGTTGTCAAGTCAAGTCAATTTTATTTTGTATAGCCCTTAATTACACTTACAGTCTCAAAGGGCTTTCGGGTTGTTGTTGTTGTTGTTGTTGTTGTTGTTGTTGTTGTTGTTGATTCAAGTCAAGTCAATTTTATTTTGTATAGCCCTTAATCACAGTTACAGTCTCAAAGGGCTTTCGGGTTGTTGTCGTTGTTGTTGTTGTTGTTGTTGATTCAAGTCAAGTACATTTTACTTGTAGCCTATAGCCCTTAATCACAGTTACAGTCTCAAAGGGCTTTCGGGTTGTTGTTGTTGTTGTTGTTGTTGTTGTTGTTGTGGGCGTACTCACGGGTCATCCACGTAGCAGGGGTAGGGCATCTGCTGAGCGTACACGCCGAACAGTTGGCTCTTGTTGGTGTGGACGCGTGCGATGCCCGAGTCCATCATGTCCTCCAGGTAGGCGAAGCCACCCAGGAAGTAGTGCAGGTCTTGGATGAAGTTGTCCTTGGCGCCAGGCGACCATGACCTGTTTTGTTAAGGAACACACACACACACACACACACACAGACGTGAAGGAGCACAGTACATGAAGTACGTCCATGCATACATTTTATCCAAAGAGACTTACAAAGAGCAGAGACACAAAATTGCACGGACACGCACGCACGCACACACACACACACACACACACACACACACACACACGCCAATGACGGGCACCCTTGCTTTCAGCGAGTGCAGATGTGCTGCAGTCAAAAGTTATATTCTGACATTTCTGTTCTTGCGCAAAAAATATATGTTCAAGTACCACTTTCGATTACCCATGTTTGTTGATGATGTTCCAAAACTTTCAAGGCCTCCATGTTTTTTTTCCCCCCAGATTCCCAATCCTCCAAAGATTACAACCCTGAAATGAGGATTTATTTTCCAACACGAGGCCGACGCCCCCCCCCCCAGAGAGCAGCATTTCACCACGTTGAATCAGAAGGTTTGACTTGAGGTGCGCACATGACTCCAATGACAAGCTCCGTGTTAAAACGTTTTCATCCATGTGCAAGCACACAGCAATGAGTCTTCAGCTCGGATCACACTCTCTAATGGTAAATCCAAATCCAAAGCGCTTTACAGTTGCCTCACATTCACCCATTCATACACTGACGGCGGTGTCAACCATGCAAGGTAACAACCAACACGTCAGGAGCAGTTAGGGTTAGGTGGTGTCTTGTTCAGGGACACCTCGACACATAGCTAGGAGTAGCCCGGGGATCGAACCAACAACCTTCCTGGTTTCCAGGCAACCGCTCTTACCTCCTGACTACAGCCGCCCCGATAAAAAACAAAAGAAACAATTCCTGTCTTCCAAGCAAAACACTGTTACCGATTGTACACAATACCACATGCATTTCGAAATAATAATCAGCATTATTTTGGATTTGTTCTAGCTTTACCTCTTCTTGATGCGGTTGGTACGCTCCACCTCGTCGATGTCCATGCGGATCTTGTACCTGACGTGAGCGGGCGGGCGGGCGGCGTCGGCCGGGAGGTTCTGGAACACCACGCCCGCCCAGAAGCGATCCTCCGCCAGCAGGTCCAGCGCCCGGTCCACCAGGAGGGGCTCCGTGGCCACCGCCTCAAACTTGTCCAGGTTCAAACACTGTCCGAGCAACAGATAGACACACAGACACACACACACACACACACACAAGCAAGATGGCCAAAAAACACAACAGAATTAACTACTAATTTGGACCAACTAGTAAAAAGATCAGGATGTTATTAATAGTACTTAGCATTGTTTAGCATATTGTATGTTCTTAGATGTTGGTAATGCGCTCAGTATGGAACTTCTGCTCTTATCTCAGCTATTATGCAGGCAACCTAGCAAATATGAAACTTGTTCTATTAACCTTGCAACTATGAATGCTTGATGGAAACGGCTCTATTCTTATCTTTATGTACCACAGTGATATATTGCTGCCTCTCCTTCAACAAATGTACTCTTTGTAAGTCGCTTGAGATAAAAGCGTCTGCCAAATGCCCTAAATGTAAATGTAATTGTAATGTTGAGTTGTGGTTGCTTTATGTTGTCCAAACTGTAACAGAGGCCAAGTTTTGCTGAAATCTATCCCGGTTCCCCGGGGCCTTCGCTCGATACGGTTAAAAGCAATGAACCGAAGGCACAAAAACACGCTGATTTGTATAGTTCCCCCCCCCCCCACACACACACACACACAAGTTACACAACTGTCTGGCGAGGAAAAAGTTCCGGGTGTCAACTTGAGCCACGAGAAGCCACAACTCAACACACACACACACACACACAAGGCAACAACAACAACAACAACAACAACAAGAGCTAGGGTTTGGCAGGCTAGCTGTGCGGGGTTGCCATGGTGTCGGCCACCCTATGCATCATGGGAGGCTAACGAGCGGGCCAGGCTGGGCCGCGCCGCGCCGCGCAAATTCCCCCCCGCCTGACAGCTGTTCACACGTCTCACGGTCACAGCGGTTTGCGGTCGTACCCTTTTTCCCTCGACCGCCAACGTCTCCGTCCAACTCTGCGTCCCGATAAAAAAAAAAAAAAAGCGAAGAAAGCGTATATTTCCAATCTAAAAAACGATCGTGCCTTGGCTCCGCGTGTGTCTGATGTCGTAGCCTCGGATGATTGATACGTTTTGATTCGATGAGTGATTCGAGTCCAGCGTTTATGGAAAGGCTGCTCCAATAGCCAGACTAACGACCAAATGAAACATTTTTCCGTATAAATCATAATAAATATTCGGCGCGGAAGACACATTCGTGACGTATTGCTGCTGGAAGCAATTAGCGGCGCATGTCAATATCCACTGCTAGTGTGTGTACGTGTGTGTGTGTGTGTGTGTGTGTGATGCATTAGCATTCATTTGTTTAACAATAAATCAATCAATAAAACCTATGGATCGGCACTAATTACAGTTACAGGAAGTGAAGAAGTTAAGATTTAGACGGGGGGAGCTCTTGTGTAGCAGTGAATTTTGTGAACGTTTCCAATGGGAACTAGCAGGCTTTACAGAAGCTCACAGACAACAATTACAAAGAGAGAGAGAGGCTTGAATGTGTGAACTTTGCTTCGCAATTGTGCTGTAGCCTATTTACTGATGTTAAGTAAAAAATAAATATCAAAACAACTATTCTATTCCTGCGCCACATGTATAAATTCAAGCACTTTTAAATCGACCCATATCTATTTATGCCTTTGTTTCAAAACTTGGTCGACACACATCACCAAATATATTGAATGCCGCGCTCGTCACGGGGGCACAAGCAACTCAAAAAGATCCCAAAAGGTCTGGGTTCGACGAGCGGCGCGCCCGCTTCGGTCTAACCCGCCGTTCCAACCACTAAACCCGGCTTACATCCGCGAGCAGGGCGCCTCCCGACCCAAACCGAGTAAGCCCAGAGCTAAGCCCAGAGCTAAGCCCAGCTCAGCTTCGGATCCCATTGGAAACCGTTGTCTCGAGGCTGCAACCGGAACCCGGTGACAGCGTTTCCCAACCGCCCCGAGCCATGGCCATCGATTCCCCATCGGTGCCCCCTGGTGTCTGGGAGGAGGAGGAGGAGGAGGAGGAGGAGGAGGAAGCTTCCAGACATCCGGACGGAACACTAGTGTGCCCCTCGGCGCAGGTTTCTGCTGGCAACCGACAGAACGGGACCGTGTGATGAGATTAGTGTGCGCGCGCACGGGGGGGGCGGGGGGTTAATCTCCGGGGGGGGGCGAGATAAACATGTGTCGCGCGCCGCCGGCTCACGTGCTACGTGGGTACATCGCGGCATCGATCAGATGCTTAGTTTTGCCCCCGCCGGTGGCTACGAGAGTTAGCTCATGCGGCCGTATCGGTGCGCTGAGCAGTTCTTATCTTGCCAAATCAATTCACTTACTATGCAGACGTTTAACAGCGACTTTTATCCAAAGCGACATTCAGTGATTATTTTTTTTTCTTAGCTCTATTTTTATTTATCCATTTTATTTGTCCATTTTGCTCCAGGGTCCAACTGTGGACGACGGGGGGGTTCACAGTCAACATAACGACCCAAACGTATGAATTATTTTCCAAAATCAATGCTTTCGACTCCACCAGCAAATGATCAACACACCTACAGCTACAAATACGACATCATATATAATATATACTGTATATCGAAATGTAGAAACATAGAAATAAGGATTGTTAAGTTATGCGACATGTGTTTCAGTCAAAGGGCACAGGGGGTATTTTTTTTTGCATTAATTTGCATGAAGAGTGCAGTCGGACGGATGGAAAGGCTTTTTCTGTTTAGTCACACACATGCACACACACACACACACACACAGTATGAGCTCATGCATGTGCGGACCAAAATGGAGGAGGTGGGTGTCGACGAAACTGCTGTCCGCCACGAGGTCAGAGATATGAAATACGTGCCACGGTTGCCATGTGAACCCGTTTGACGTCCTGAAGAATGTTTTCCCTGCGAAGAGATCGACGTATCAGTGAGTGTGTGCCGTGTGTGTGTCGTGTGTGTGTGTGTGCCGTGTGTGTGTGTGTGTGCCGTGTGTGTGTGTGTGTGTGCACGCCTACCAGGGCCCTACACTTGGAAGCAGGATTTGGTGCTTATCGAGGTAACGTCAGGTGTTAAACCCGTGGTTTTCGGTGTCACAACGGTGGATTTTTGGCTTTTTTTTTACCGGGGTACATCGCCATGGAAACGTGCGCTAACGGAACAGGTTAACGGATCAACACGTATAAAAGCATCGCCCGCCGACCGATCAATTCTCTTGGGGAAAATTGCGTTACCATTCCAAGAAGATCCGGTTGGACCTCGGTGCGCGAATTGTGAGTGGGTGTCTGAAATTTTTTTTTCTTTCCCATCTTTATTTGCTCCCAAGGCCGTTTAACACTGCTGGGGTTGTGGCTAACAGAATAAGGCCTGTGTTCCTTTTAGACTGGAATATATTTAAAATAGTTCATAATCGTTTGATATTATAGTGTCATATTGTAATGTGCGGCTTCGGTGGCTTGTCCACTGTTTTTTGCACGTGAACGCGCTCACGGCTCGATGGGGTGAACTCAGCGAGGGCTGGGTTGACTTAGTGAGTTGATAGCCACCGTCGAGACACTGCTTATGCACAATCCCGCTCGTTGGGCTTCGTGAGGCAAGAAAGCGAACGACAAGAGATCCACTGACACTGACCATGTCACTCCAGATATTGAATAAGGGCTCATTAACAAGACCCGGGACCCCCACGAATCCCCACTGATTCCCACCCCCTGTGGACACTATACTCCACGTTATATTATCGTTTAACCCCACTGACTCCCACCCGCCATGTACACTACTGCGTTACATTAACGCACATCTTTAAATTGCACATTTTAATTGCTTATTTTTTTATATATTTTGTATATATATACATATATATATATATATATTTTTTTTTTTCTTTCAGTTTAATGTTCAATGTTATGCACCAATTTCACAAAAGCATATTCCTTGTTTGTAAAAACTAAGGCAATAAACCTGATTCTGGTTCTATTGAATAAGCCCCACCCACCCCGATCAACTGGGAGATCGATGCCAGTTGGTTGCCGGCGTCGACGAGCATGTCGCGCCAGTTGTAGTTGGGCGTGCCCGGCGGCCGATCCTCCGGCAGCCCGTTGTACAGGAAGGCGGCGATGAGCGCCGACGTGAGGCCCGTGTCGTTGAGGCTCTGGTCCAGGACCTCGGAGAACAACGGATTATCCAGGAGCATCTGGGTTTACAAAAAAGGAGGAAAGAAAAAGACATCCATGGTAAATGGATTGTATTTATATATCGCTTTTATCCAAAGCGCTTTACAGTATTGCCTCACATTCACCCATTCATACACCGACGGCGGTGCCAACCATGCAAGGTAACAACCACGTCAGGAGCAGTTAGGGTTAGGTGGTGTCTTGCTCAGGGACACCTCGACACTTAGCTAGGCGGAGCCCGGGGATCGAACCAGCAACCTTCAACCTGCCAGACAACCGATCTTACCTCCTGAGCTACTGCCACGCGAAGATGATGATGATGAGCTTTTCTTCATATTGCTATTGTTTGTTTTGCTTGTTGTGGTCACGTGGCTTTGCACACCATGAGGGCAGTGTGTGTGCTTGGAGAGCTGTGTGTGACGCACACTCACCCTATCTGAGAGTGTGTGTATGTATGTGTGTGTGTCATGCTTGCACGCTTGCGTGTCTGTACATCAGTGCATGTGTGTGTGTGTGTGTGTGTGTGTGTGTGTGTGTGTTTGTGTGTATGTGTGCCGGGGTGTATGTTTGCGTGTAGGCATGCTTGCAAGTGTGCGTCTGTAAAACGGAAACCTGTGCGTTTTCATTCTTACATGCATTCTTACATGCATGTTTGTGTGCACATGAATGTGTCTGCGTGTATGCACGTGTGTGTGTGTGTGTGTGTGTGTGTGTGTGTGTGTGTGTGTTTGTGCGTGTGTGCATGCGTGTGTCTGCGTGCTTGTCTTCGTGCATGTGTGAGAGAGAGGAAGAGGCAGGACATGCATGGGGGGTGAGGGCGGGGGGTCGATCACATCCATTAATATATTCATGCAGCTTAATTAGAGGCAGTAAGCTAGGTGGCAGTGTTGGACTTCAGGCTCTGGCATGCTCATCATCACACATCGCCACTCAGGGCTCATGTATAATAATGCGCACACACACACACACAATCAAGTATACACACACACACACACACACTCAAGCATCCACACACAATCAAGTATGCACACACACACACACACACACACACACACACACACACAGATATAAGCTGGCAGACAACGGCACACAAACACATTCTGGCATACACAGGTATGGCGACATGTTCCCGCCCTCCCCCCACCCCCCTCCTCCTATTGGACGGTTCGAAACGTGTGTGTGTGTGTGTGCGTGTGTGTGTGTGTGTGTGTTTGCAGCGTGTCACCCAGTGAAGGCCGCCGTGGATACGTCAAGCGCCTCTAATTGTACTCATCACGCAAAAGAGTTAAATTGGCAGGATATGCTAATCTATATGCAAATATCACCTCGGCATCCCAGCACAACACCTAGCCCGCCGCGTTGGAGTGCACTGACGTGTGTGTGTGAGTGTGCTTGCGTGTGTGTGTGTGTGTGTGTGTGTGTGTGTGTGTGTGTGTGTTTTGTTGACAGGGGGGAGGGGGGGGTGGTGGGGGGTATGACAAGATTTCCGGAGTCTGAAAATAAGCCTTGCATAACGAGGTAATTTCCATCCATACCTCAACACTGCTTTTGGATGTCGAGATAATCACTTCTCTCTCATGCCTGCGAATAAAAATCGAGGCCAATTCAATCATATACAAACACGAGCGATGTTTCATGATGGGTACCGGGTAGAGTGTGTGTGTTAGTGTGTGTGTCAGTGTGTCAGTGTGTGTGTGTGTGTGTTAGTGTGTGTGTGTGGACACAGCTCAACCAGAATGCATTTGCTTTGAATGCTATGGCCGGGGGAATGTCGGTGAAATGATGAGAAACGGTAGAAAATTCAACAATGTCAGTTTCAAACATGCGCAACCATAAGCCGCTCAGTTTTTTTGTAATCCGACGCATTCAAAACGGCGCCGACTTCGCCTGCGTTTGTCGCGCGGGAATCGTCGGACGTTTAAGATTCAGCTGCACTTCTGTTCTGTTCCGCTCGCGTTCGGTGGCATTTCAGTAGCAAACACGGCGCCTGATCCCGACGGTTAACCTCGGGTTAAAGTGTCAAATGAAGTCATCTCGATGCCGCGTTTGACCTTTAAAAAAAAAAGAAAAAGACATTGCATCCATCTTGTCTCCGTTCGTGCTCCATTACGCGCGTGATCCATCATACATGTCCGACGGAATTTTTTGTGCGTGTGTGTGTGTGTGTAATTTGAGGTGGGAAAATAATGCCGCAAAAGTGGGGGTCCAAGAGTTTGATCATCCCCACGTTTGTAAATGGTAAATGGATTCCATTTAGACCGCGATTTTATTCGAAGTGCTTTACAGTTGCCTGACGTTCACCCATTCATACACCGACAGCGGTGTCAACCATGCAAGGTAACAACCAACACGTCAGGAGCAGGTAGGGTTAGGTGGTGTCTTGCTCAGGGACACCTCGACACTTAGCTAGGCGGGGGAGCTCGGGGATCGAACCAGCAACCTTCCGGTTGCCAGACAACCGCTCTTACCTCCTGAGCTACTGCCGTTTCAACACTTCATCGACCCCCACCCCGGGCCTGCAGAGTTTCGCCGAGATGCCGTTTTAACCCTGTTGGTGGTGCGTCAAATGAAATGATGCACCACGAGGAGATGGCCTTTGAAAGGCTGAGCTGAAAATGGTCGCCTTGGATTTGGCTAAATAAAAACCGCTTCGATAACCCCCTCGTTCGACAGCCTGGAACCCATCCTCTTCACAACAACCAAAATACTGTTATTTTCATTATCATCATCATCATCATCATCATCATGGACCAGTGTTGTGTTCGATTGGGCCACTGCAAAGATGTTACACTCGCAGGAATTATGAAAACACTTAAAAGACAAGACGGCCTTTGTGTGATTTCAACGGTATTCTTTTTTTCTTTCTTTTTTTCAACTTTAACTTCTCCAAACCTCCAGTATCCATAAAAGACACTTTTCACCTCAACTCTGCACTCTCTGAGTCAAGCAAAAAAAAAAAGGCGGGCAAATCTCATATCTCAACAGTTGATGGAGGTGGAGGAGGTGGAGGAGGTGAAGGTAGTGCTGGTGGTGGTGCTGCTGGTGGTGGTGGTGGTAATTGCCCCATCAACGTAAAAATGTGTCTGAGACCTTGAGGGACCTCTGGAGATGAAGGGAGTAGGAGAGGAGAGGAGAGGAGGTGGGGAGGAGAGGAGAGGAGAGGAGGTGGGGAAGCGTGAGGAGGCGATGGAGGCAATGGAGGCCCTGGTCTCCGGGAGGGGAAATTAAGACAAAGGAGAATAGTCGTCCCGTTTGTGTAAAGGTTAGGGCGAGGGTAATGAATACCCTGGCTTATATAGAGCCCTCAGTGTCTGCTCTCTCACACACCCACACACACACACACACACACACACCCCAAAGCTGGCTATGAGCTCATTTCGAGTGACATCAGGGTAATGGAGGAGTCAGTGATGTACACGGGCAGGAGAGAGAGAGAGAGAGAGAGAGAGAGAGAGAGAGAGAGAGAGAGAGAGAGGGGGGGGGGGGGGAGAGCAGATGGAATGAGAGAGAGAGGTGGGAGAGAGAGAGAGAGAGTGCAAGGGTGAGAAGGTGGGGGGGAGAGAAGATAGAGAGAGGGGGAGAGAGAGAGAGCGAGAAGGTGAGAAAGGGAGAGGTGAGAGAGACTGAGAGAGACAGAGAGAGAGAGAATAGAGAGAGGAGAGGAGAGAGAGAGAGAGAGGAAAAGGAGAGCTGAGTGACACGACAGGAATGAGAGTGAAGCAGAGTCCACCGCCGTCGGGATGAAAATCGCTATTTGCAATTACTTTGGGTTTAAGACGCGGTTAATTGACACACAGTGTTTGTATCCTCACCACCCAGGATGAGTATCACCGTGGCGCCGACGTCAAAGCAAACAAACAAAGACAGCAAGACGCTGTGTAAAGTTCAGAGTAAAATATTAAAAAAAGCTCTACCTGCTAATAACAACAGGCTGGTAATTAGGTATTTGACTTTGACATGGTTACTACACACATGTATTTTTTTTCTTATTTTATTTATATTCTTATGTTGTTGGTATTTTTGAGCAACCTTTCCTTCGGGATGAATAACGTTCTATCTTATCTTTGCACGCTCTTGAATAGCGAGAGCATAATTAGATGAGATGAACCTACCCAGCGGACCGTACCAACCGGTGGGCTTATTTATCCATCATAGCTCCGGGCGGACACTCAAACGTGTGATTGTCACTGCGTCACAATGACAATTTTAGTCACATGGTCGTTTTGAAACGGCTTGTAATGGCTCCTCGCGCTCACAACCGATAGTCCAACTTAAACTGGAACTGAAGTGAGTCATGTTTCCATTGAGAGCGTCGCCATAACTTCCACGATCGCTCAAAACCGTGCCAGTGAATCACCAAATTGCCACCCATTAGGCCCATCTTAAAGCAACCGGAGAAAACCGGAAATTGAAACGTTCCCGGCGTGTGTTGTAGATTTGGACCGAGAGAGAGAGAGTGGGGATCCGGAAAGCCACCGACGTCCTCCGCACAGCAGCACTCGCTCGCGATGTCGTAGTTGTCCTTTTTGTCGTTCAAATAAAATGTGCGCGTTTTAACCAAACTGGAACCGTTTCAGGAATTAAACCGGGAAGCAAAACAACGTCAACTGAGTGTCTTTGTGAAGTGATCCACACACGGTGGCGCTGGAAAGTAGCATGGTGGCACTGCGGCATCACCATGACACCGTGACTGCAGTTTGCGCGTGTAAATGGAGATTTAATTATTTGACGTAAACGGTGTAAATACGCGAGCCAAAGTATCATGTTTACTGTAAAGTGGGAGCTATAATGGGAAATGTGCTCGCTTATAGCGCATCCTCACTTCTCTGATGTGATGTTATTAGCGTGGGACAAAATGGAGAGAGGAGGAGGAGAGAGGAGGAGGAGGAGGAGGAGGAGGAGGAGGAGGAGGAGGGGGAAGGAGGAGGAGGAGGGGGTCCTTTTGATCCTTCAAAATTGTATTGAAGTTTAAGTGCAGTTTAAGTGAAAAAGCACGAGGGCCAGCGAGGTGTGTGTTAGCCTGTTGCAGTTTCTACCTTTCATATAACAATGAAAGGTAGAAACTGGTGGGGCAGGTGAAAAAAACACAATTGCATGTGACTACGGTCTAGTGACATCACAAGTGGGAATGTCCACCGAGATGTATGCTGACGAGATCAGTTTGCCTGTCGGTACAGTCCACTGGGCAGGCTGTGGCGATATGTCCCCTTTAAGTTTGGAAACCGCTTGCTTGGCCGGTAGGTTTTTCCCATTGTGGTCCACAGTAAAAAGAAAAGCAAATCTAATGATTTTGTAGGATTTCTTTCTTTCTTTACCCGGATGGTGTTGACAGTCGTGCTGCTGTTGAAGAAAACCCATATCCTGGGGCCCACGTCCTCCCAGGAGTCCGCCAGCTCCTTCAGCATGGCCAGGGAGCTGAATGTGCTGTTCGCCTGCAAGACAGACACACACACACACACACACACACACACACACACAGAAATTATGAAAAAATAAAGTACAAATAAAAATATGTTTTTGCTTCCAGTCGCAAATGAAACTGCACCGAGCGATTTTGAATTTGCAATTTAATAATATTCCCAATGTTTAAAACGGGTACTGCAGTCCAAATTCACGAAAATTGGAGAGAGTTGCCAGACTCTAAGCTGACGCGCGTTGCCAGGTTGAGGACAATGAACGAGCACGAACGCAAGACGTGCACAGAGTGCAACCTCATAGGCGAGACGATATTGTGCCAATTCCAAGGAACGACGAGTCTACACGACACAAAGTCGCTCAGCTAATGAATACGTCTGCAATGTATTTATGGTTTGCAAATTATAAACGAGCTCATGTGGATTTTGTCAACGCGACCTAGATGCATGGCTGGCTATGTTTACGGTCACACAGCTTAGCATCAGTGGTATGTTTAGCGAGTAACTATACACACATATATATATATATATATATTTAGGTTGGGTAGAATCCGTTACAATCTGAGTTGATCCAGTTTGTTTGCTTGATTTCATGGCTCCAGCATGATGTGTTTGTGCGCCGTTGTTTGTTGTTGCATATCTGGCAACCGGGGGTGCTCGGAGAATATCACACAGAGCAAAACAAAAGCAGACATTTCGGCCCCCGGAACGGAAATGTCACCAGAGATAGATGCTAGTCTGGCGGTGGCATTGTTGTCAGAGCAGCCAGTGTTTTGACTTGGCGAGGTTCCTTAATCTCTGATGACACATCAGGGTCATTTTATGATTGAGTAGAATCCCAACAAGCCCAACACAGCACAAACCACAAAGAAACACAGAATAAGCCCAGATTCTAGACTCAACAGGTTCTAGTCAACACTCAGGTATAGGTAGCAGGTGAACAAGTGATTCTGACTTTAATAATTTCCGGCACATGGCGGTAGTTCTGCTGTGTATATGTGTATATGTATGCCACACATATATATTTTTTTTGCACAACGAACAAGCGGCCATGTTGTTGTCTCCAAATTAAAAAGTAAAGTATTCCGAACGACTTTTGGTCCGGAGGGAAACAATTACATGCAACACCTTCGCCAGCAGCAATTACGCAGTGACATTGAAGTAAGACATTTTATTAGAACACATTTAATTGAACAAGAAAATAAAGAAAACGTATTAAAAAATATTATTTACGTCGTTGACACATTTTCCTGCCTCGACAAATCACGGCTGCAAATTCTGAATAAATAACGAATAATACCTCATGAGTCCAACATTGTTGGAGCCGTGAGACACATGACACTCCAGACACCTTCCCCCCCCCACGCCAGAGACCACCCGGGGTGAGCAGATGTAAATGGCGCCGTTTACCCTTGAACGGCGACTTGTAAACAACCTGGCGGCGGGGGCGCGCGAGGACGGACCGCGCCAACCGTGCCAAGACGGAGGCGCCATATTGTGCTCACACTCATTAGCCACACTCTGTGTTCGACGCACGCATACACACGCATACACACGCATGCATGCACACACACACGCACACACACCTCCCGCTGATCCGCGATTGCTTGAGTTGTTTTTTGATGGCTTTTCTGGTCTCACAGGTTATCAAAATGACATTAATAGAATGTGGAGGTATTTCATCAGGAAATGCTTGATGTGCCTACTGTGGGTGAAACACCATGTCAACACAGGCACACGCACACACACACACGCACGCACGCACACAACACACACACACCACACCTCCCCTTTGATCGCTCCCGCATGGTTTTTCAAGGTCAAGTCCTTAGACTCCACATAATCCCATCCATATGATTTACAGTTGATTACACACACGCACACACGCACATGCTCACACACACACACACACACACACACACGCACACACACACATGCGAGGGCAAAACCAATTGTCGAAATAGTATCGAAATCTCAATATGGCAGTTGGATAGAGAAGATTCAGAAGAGCAAGATTAAGGATATAAACACCCCCAAAAAAACACTTCCTCCATCTCTATAGAGGCCCGGCCAATGTTTGATTCCACAGCTGTATTCTACTAATTAGGGTACATTATATTATACAGTATATAGACTATGGTACAGCATATTATAAAAGGAACATTGCCGCCGTCATCTTTTTTTCCACAAACTTTCATCGTGAGAATAATTGTTCATCAATCATCATCAAGGTGAGTTTGCAATAATCATAACAGGAGAAATGGATTGCATTTATATCGCGCTTTTATCCACAATATTGCCTCACATTCACACACATTCATACACCCATTCATACACCGACGGCGGTGCCAACCATGCAAGGTAGCAACCAGCTCGTCTAGGGGAGCAGTTGGCGTGAGGTGGCGTCTTGCTCAGGGACACCTCGACACTTAGCTAGCCATCCCTCTCACCCCTCACCCCCCCCCTCCTCTCTCCCTCCCTCCCCCCTCCACCCACCCCCCCCCCCCCCCGCCTCCAGCTTACCTGCGTGACGATGAGGCGAGCGGCAGGTGTGTCGGGCGTGTACAGAACCTTGCCCTGCACCAGGGGGCGCAGGACGGCCCACAGGTAGCGCAGGGCGGGGGTCTCCTCCAGGGTGGCCACGAGCTCCTCGCAGAAATCACCTGCGGAGGAGGAGGAGGAGGAGGAGGAGGAGGAGGAGGAGGGGGGGGGAGAGGGGGGAGAGGGGGGAGGGGAGAGAGGAGGAGTCAAGAGGGAGCGAGGTGCAACACTGTGCAAATGAAGTGTGTGTGTGTGTGTGTGTGTATATGTGTGTGTTAGTGTGCATGTCTGTACGTGCTAATGCATGTGTTAGTGTGCATTCGTGTGAGTGTGTGTGTGTGTGTGTGTGTGTGTGTGTGTGTGCATTACTGCATGTTCTTAGTGTGTGTATTAGTGTGTGTATATGTGTTAGTGTGCATGTCAGTGTGTGCTAATGCATGTGTTAGTGTGTGTGTGTGTGTGTGTGTGTGTGTGTGTGTGTGTGTGTGTGTGTGTGTGGTGGGGTGGTGGTGGGTGGGGGGCTGGGGGGGTGGGGGGGGAGGGGGGGGGGAATTGCTCTTAATTGGACATCAAACGGAAATCAATGCTTTCGATGTGTGGATGTTTTCAAGAGTAAACAGAGAAAAAATGGAAGTATGATAAAAACAAAACTCCATTAAATAACACTGAGATTTCCACAAATTAATTCTCAAATGAAATGTCAATGTCAGAAACACATTTCGGAAAAACCAATTCAGACACAACAAAGTTTAAATTGAACATTTCTGGACAGAGAGACATACTAAATGTCATAAAAAGAAATAATTAGTGGCAACCATTTCCAACGTCAATGTCCCCTTGAAATTATGCACGGTTAAGAAACAAAAGCACTAAATACTGTGTCAATAAATAACGCAGGTAGACCACCTATAGGAAAATTAGAAAATATCTATTATGAAAATTACAAATAAAATGAATTCACTTGTTCACCCCTGGTAAAGATGATTTAAGGTCTGTGGTGCAAAAACCAACCCCAGCCAGACAAAAAGACAAGTGGGTGCGTTCAATATGTGTGCAACCCGACGGCAGCGTGGAAAAACTTCATGTTAAAGTTTAAAGTCACTATTTTCAACGTATTTAATTTTGGGGTCGAAGTCACTAATGTGGACAACAGTTTCTGAAGTTGGTCCAGTGTTGAGTGAGAACGCAGCCGCAAAAAGTCTGCATTGTAACCCGTCGGGGCAACACAGACAATCCTGTCAATGCACGTCCACTCAAAGTGCTTGTTTTTGCCCCTGACAGGCTCAGTGTTTATTACAGTGTACAGTGTTTGACAACATTATGGAAAGGTTCCCTCCAGGATGTACAACTTTTTTTTATCTGGTATGTTTGTTGTTTAAGGAGAAGTTTTGCTTTGAAATCTCGCGAGAGTTGAGCTGTTGCAGGGAGAAGAACGGTGGACACGTGAGTGAAAGTTGGACGCGGGAGCGCCGGGCCAGAGCTGGTTGCGTTGGACTACAGAAAGTGTAGCTCGGTGTTATCGAAAAGACCTTCAAAGTCACGGCTGGATATTCTGCTGACTCCACTGACACCCACCCCCCATTGACACTATTGCGTTACATTACCGCACATCTATTCATTTCTTTAAATTGCACCTTTTTATTGAGAATTTTTTAGAATTTCTCTGTTTCATGTTCAATGTCGTGCACCAATTTCACAAAAGCAGATTCCTTGTTTGTAAAAACCAAGGCAATAAAGCTCATTCTGATTCTGATTCTGACTTCGACCCCGATCGAGGTGAGATTTGCGAGCGAGACTTCTCCCCGATCGAGGCCTGGTTTGACTGGTTTTGTTTCATTTCTATGAACTTGTCAGTGGCAAAAAACAAGCGAAATTTTTTGGTCCACAATAGTTAGCTAGACCCCAAATGGTGGGAAAATAGTGTCCAGGTTGAAAAACCTCAAAATGATCCTTTCACACATCTGACACATGTGCAGCTCTGTAGCCTAGAGCTTCCTGGAGGTCTTGCGGTATGAACCAATTTTGCCCAAATGCCCGGCGGTGGACCGAAGCACGGCGGTTTGTTTTGCGACTCCGTTGCTCCGTGCCCGCTCGGTCCTAACGAAAATTATTTCCGGCGCGCCGCTGTGATAATCCATAAGGCACTTTGTCATGCCTCTCCAAGTTCACTTAGCAAAAAGTCAATATACGCCGTCTCCGGTCTTGTCTGTCCGTCCCCCTGAAGGCCTCGTATGACTGCGCGTGAACCTGTTGTTGTCTTGCCTTTTGGGATTTTTTCCTTGTAATCCTACCCTACTTTTGTCTTTGCCCAGGCAACACCGAGTTTGTTTATGCCCTCACTCCATGGTGACCCGAACAAATAGCTCTCCCCGCGCACTTCCTGGGCCCCCGTACGAAGAACAGCACCCCATTTATTTCCCATTAAGGAGGTTTTTTGCGGGTGACTTTCCGGATACAATTAAATCTCGGCCATCTCTCTCTCTCTCTCTGATGACCATCTCTCTGAGGTGCTACTGGGGGAGGAGGGAGGGGTGGTTTGGGGCAGCGGGGGGGTGGGTTGGTTTCAGGAGCTAATGGCCGCCCCCCCTCCTCCTCCTCCTCCTTCCTCCTTCATCCTCGGCCAGCTGTGCAGCTCCAGACCACACAGATGTGCTTCCTCCGCTGCCAATCACCGGCACTAAGAGACGGCAGAGTGAACGCCCGGCGCAAACTTCTGATTAGCAACAGCGCAGCGCAGCTCACAGACGACCAACGGGAGGAGATTGAGATGTCCAAAGAACACTAAAAATTTTTGCGCGCACACACACACACACACACTCAAGCATCCACACACACAAATGACACAATAATACAAGATCTACGTTGCGTATTTGAAGTGATTAACCTGCCACTTCAGAGGTCTAAAACCTTCATCGCTAAACGCAGGGAATTAGAAGGAAGCGACAACGAAGCGACAAAACAGCGGCAAACTAAATATTTGAGAAAAGTTTTGCACACGCCCCCCCTCTCTCGATGTTCTCGAGTACTTGAGGCGACTCTCTTCACTCGTCGTGGAGATGTCGCTTTCCGGGGGGGGGGGGGTTGGGGGGGGGGCTTTGTTAGCTGACAAAGGCCATAGCGGAGGCGTGGCTTGGCAGTGAGGCGGAGGGAACTGGGGGAGATCCATAGTGTGTGGGTGGGCTACACGAGGCACCGGCCACAGTCAGGTAATTGCTTGCCATCTCTACTGCTGAGCCCCCCCGCCACCTCTCCTCCCATCACCCCCCCCCCCCCCCCTCCCTTCTTCTTACCTGGCAAATTTAATCAATCTGAGTTGCGCCCTGGAGACGGGCTCGACCCGGCACAACCAGCAGAAAGCAGGTAGACACACACACACACACACACACACGCACGCAAGCACACACGCATGCACGAACGCACACAAATGCAGGCAACGCATTGCCGTGCCTCTGTCTCTCTCTCTCTCACACACACACTCTTTATATTTCTCTCTCAATCTTTATCTCTTCCCACATGCACACACACACATGCACGCACGCGCACGCAAAACACACACACTCGATGATTCGCGACAATCACACACTTGCATATTTGATTCGGGCGTATCTGCTGACTGCAACACGTGTGGCTGCACCTGGCCATCGTCGTGTGAACTCGAGAACACGATCCAATCCAATCTTTTCTTTTGAAAAGATTCCCCATCCATCGCATGGCAGGTATTGTTTTATGGTTATTGTTATGCATATGCAGTAATCTCCAGTGCTTTCATCACCACACCTAATACCTCAAGAAAATTGCATAATATAATTCGGCTCTACCGGGCTTCTTAATTGGCAATTGAGAATTTATAGTTAATTGGTCAGAAGATTGTACTGTTTACAAGCAATAATATCAATAGCAATTATAATAATGTGACACTAAAAATCTCTCAATCTTTTAATGTTTCGAACTTTCAATTTTAGATTGTCACATTAGCGGGAACAAGCAGAGTATTCTACCTCAGCGAGTCTTGCCTTCATTGCTTGGCTGACGAGATCCATTTAAAATATTAGTAATTAAACATATTAATCATGTTGCTTGAACAAAGTATGACAAAATATTGATTAGGCTACTTGGGACGAGAGCTTAGTTGCGCAAGCTTAAAAAAATCGCCAGCTTTTAACAAAAAATGTGTCCATGAGCTTATGCTTCACAATGATTATTATGATATGATTATGATTATGATTCTTATTATGATTCTTATTTATGTGTGGTGCTCACTGGAGTTGGTTCTGCTGATGAAGGGAGGCGGGTCGCTGGCAGAAGAGTTGTGAGTTGCGTTGTGAGTTGCGTTGGAGTCGAGCTCCTTCCCGCAGAGCAACAGGTTGGCGCTGCCCATCATGTTATTCCTGAAGTCCAGCGAGCTAGCCGCCTGGAACGCTGCGGAGCTACGCAGCCGAGCCACCTGGGTGAGAGGAAGCAGACAGTTGAGATATTTATCCGCCTATATTTCTATATTTTTATATTTCTCTTAGGCTTAGACTTACTGTAAATGTGTAGCCTACATTTGTTCTTTTATTTTATTTTTGTACTTTTATTATTCTATAGTTTATTGTTGTTCTTGTTCATTATTGTATTGCTGTGCAACTTCTGGTACAAGAATTTCCTTCGGGATCAATAAAGTTTTATCTTATCTTATCTCTGATAATGACATTAAAACTAATACTAAAAATAACTAGACTAATCAGACTCATAAAAATACAAATGACAATGACAACAATCATAATCATAATCATACTAATTATTATAATATTATATTTATTATATTATGCACAACGTTCAACAACAGGTCACAACAAACCAAAAAGTAAACATCATTATAAAGTAAGGACGTTTTATATTACGACGCACTCAAAGCAACTACTGTACATTCACCTCCACAACGCGACGACGTCGTTTGACATCATTGATCATCTAAAATTAAACTGACAATGAGATCCCCCCCCCACCACACACACACACACACACACACACACACACACACACACACACACACACGCGCGCACACGCCCTGTTAGATATTAACTCACCTCCGTAGCCATGGCAACGACATTCGTGACGGTTCTCTGCAGTAGCTGGGCCGTCACCTCCGGGTCCACGTCCAGCATCGAGGAGTCCTGAAGAGACCCAACGGTACGTTACGTTAGCAACGTAGCAACGTAGCAGCAGGCCAACAGGCGTCGTCAGCCGATGCTATGATGCTAAGAACGCCGTGACGCTCAAACAACGGCGGTAGCACGACATAGCTTTGGTGTCATATCGTCAGTGGTGGTAAGTAGTAAAAGTAAAAAGTACATTTACTCAAGTACTTCACTTGAGTATTTCTATTTATGCTACTTCATACTTCTTCCAGGAAACATTGTACTTTTTAACACCACTGCAATTATCTGTCAGCTTTGATACCAGTTACTTTGCAGATTAAAATGAACCAAAAATATAATCAATAAATACGCCAGCAAATTCTTTTATCTTAGATATTATATCTACATTATATCTTTATTCGTCCCCAGGAAGAAATTCACAAGCTACCCAGAAGTAATTAAAGTTTATATAAAATAAAAATGAATTCAAATTAGCTTCATATTTACCAGCTGTGACATTAAAGCAATGAACACATAAATACGTCAATGATTATAATCCAGTGATATAATATATATTATTCTAAAAAGGACCATTCTGCATAACGACTACTTTTAATGTTGGTACTTTTAGTATATTTTGCAGAACTTTTTACATAAGTAACATTTTCAATGCAGGACTTTTAGTTGTTACCGAGTTACAGTGTGCTATTGCTATTCTTACTTCAGTAAAAGAGTACTTCTCCCATCAGTGCATACCATGATGCCCTCATAATAACCAACGTAGCTGGCAGACAAACAGTCAACCTGCGGAATAAGGGTCCTGGATTGGTGTGTGCGTGCGTGTGTGCGTGTGTGTGTGTGCGTGTGTGTGTGCTTCACTAGCAATCTAGAGTGGCTATATTCTTTACCGTAGTAGGTACACTTTGCAAGGCCAAACCAAAATACTCATCTGATTGGAGAGAGACAGAGAGCGCGAGAGACAGAGGGATATTGAAGGGCCCTCGGTAACAATGGTTTGCTCTTTTAGACGCCGCCATTTTCCATGTGTCAAGTGTCGAGGTCTATGCTAATCTAAGCCACCCCGATTGTCCTTGAGGCACACACACACACACACACGTACACACACACACACATGTACACACACACATACACACATAAATGCAGCTCGTAAATTAAAGGGCGAACTTTGCTGATTTTCACCTTTGTATCGTTGCAATTTTGCCAGTACTTTACCTTTCCTCTCCTATGTCGCCTGCACCTGCTGGATGACCCCCAGATTACACGTTTGGCTTCGATGACTCGTACAGCGCCATCTTTACCATCTTACCCGACATCTTAGCCCGACTCTATGATTCACTCCGTCAAGTGATGGAGCTGCGGCGAGATTTTTGCATCTGCGCCCGCCGAGGTGCGCCACCGCAGAGACGCGGAGAGCACAGTCAACGACCGCAGGTGCTGTTCACACCGTATCCCCCGAACGCGGATAGATAGAGATCAGGTGGAAATCGGCGGCGGCAAAGTTATTCTCTAATGTAGGACAATGTTCTCGAGAAACAAAGACGAGGCCGGGTGGGCGGGAGAGGATCAAGAGCTAGAGAGAGAGAGAGAGAGAGAGAGAGAGAGAGAGAGAGAGAGAGAGACTGAAGGCCACAAACCGTGTTTATATAGTTCAACAAAAAACTATTTAGAAACAAATAAATATCCATCCGAAACGCTGCCTCAGCCGAGTTGACGGAGGGCCTGCGTATGAAGTTCCCCGCCGCGCAGTTGAGCTTCGATTCTACTTTTCAACGAATCAATTTAGAAATTGCGAGCGACTCGACACAGAGAGAGACTTTGGGCACATCTCTGTTTGAAAGCCCCAAACTGCTTTAAATGATCACCACAGTTGCACGCAGCCAATGAGCAGGCGGCATTCGGCGCGGCGGGGAGACAAAACAAAAAAGCACTCTCTGTGGCACAAAGGCAATCTCCCCCCCCGGCTTATTTGTCAGGAATTCACCACATTAAAAACAGCTTTTATTTATCCGTGAACAGCGCAAGGGTCATTCACCGGTGACCGTTCTTTAGATTTCAACAGCACTCGACCGCCGCATGAATGCCTTCAGACCCGAGCTCGCAAGATGTAAAGAAACGTCCATCTATAGACCAACGTCTTCTATCTAGAGCTGGAGAAAAAAAAGACTAAACAAGCTAGAGTGCTACGGTACATGAGTTTGGCTCTACCGAGTATATTCAGAAAGTGACTTTTGTCAAATGATGAATAATCATGAATAATTCCAGGCCTTATACGTCGACGGAAAACATTTTGCACCGCTGTTTCATTCAAATGATCCGTAAATGTTAGCAAAAACGATTCAAAGGCGGAGCGACGCGACAGCGTACACGACATCACAATACATCGGATTTGCCATTCCGACAATCTCCCAGTCTCGCCTCTCAAAAAGAAACTACACTCGGTGCAATCTGAATACATTGTGTTGGAAAAATAGCATCGGAGGAAAATATTGCGTGGCTGGTCTCTCTCTCTCTCTCTCTCTCTCTCTCTCTCTCTCTCTCTCTCTCTCTCTCTCCCGTCGTGTTGTGTGTGTGTGTGTATATATGGGTGTGTACGTTGCTGCTGCTACCGCTATTTCTCAGCCACGTCAACCTCGCGGACGCTGGTGGGGAACCGACCGGTGGACTCTGTCATCCTATCGCTTAAGGCACTAGAGAGAGAGAGAGAATCGCCGGTCGAGATAAGTGCGTGCGGATGAGTTCCACCTGATTGCGCGCGCTTCCGACAACGACGGCAAAGGAGGCTGAGGGGGGGGGGGGATGCACGGATGATTCAAAAGGCGGCGGTGGTTGCTTCTTTCTTTGGACGGAATTGTCCCCTCCATGTACACACACTACTCCACATGCGTACAACATCATAGCATAACAACAGCACTCTTCAGCATCTTGAGGATCGCGTGCGTATCATAATTTGATCATCATCTTCCTCATCATCCATCATCCGTAGTCATCTTCATCTCCATAATCCAAACTGCTTCATATTTTGAGTGCAGCCCCCAGTACAATAAAATAGAAGACACGAGCGTCTCCCACGTGACCGGTGGTTGAGAGCCCTACACGTGCAAACAACCTGCTATCCCCAAGCCACTCCGTTTCCGAGTGTACTCCACACGCCGTCGCCGAGTAAAGTGTAGCCTACATCGTTCCAGGACAACGACGACGGCGGCGGTGGCACACAGCGGGCACACGGCGATGTTGTTCTCCCCCCCCTCCCCAATCGCCCACCATGTCAATCTCAGGAACCATTTGCCGAGCGACACAACGGGGCCATGTCTGGCGGAAGTCGAGCTGGCAGGGCCCCTCCGGGGGAACAATAATGTGCTGACAATAGCGGATAATAAACGAGAGGTCCCCGCGTTCCTAACGGCCCTCCTTCACTCGTCGGCGGGGAAAACGAACCCCTAATTCGACAAATTACACTTTTCCCGTCCGAGCCGTGTATACAACACAAGCCTATTCCCTCCACTCCTGTTGCACTCGTAATGCACTATTATAAGACATTACAATCAGTGTCTGTCACAGAGCACAGTGTATTTTGTATGTTTTTCCGGTTTTTCCCTCCATTATTTTTTTTTTAGGAGGGCCAGCCGGGGCCATGTGTGTGTGTGGCGCGGCACGGGCAGCTAATGGCCTTACATGAAACCCTGATCATGAACTCCTGGCTCCTGGCTGTCAATCAAAGCCGTGGCACCTGGAGCACATTGGGCAGATTTAGCTTTCAGAGGACCTTTCCACACGCCGAGCAATTCCAGCCACTTTGCGATGGCTTCTGCACCACCGGTTCACTTTGAGCCCTTTCCGCCACATTAGCGGCACACAACACTTTACTAATGAAATAATTGACACTCAGAGACTTCATCATCGACGCCCGCCGTGGGTTAAAAATAAATACAATTCAATACGAAAATGTTACCGCGGTCAGTAATCAGTAGTCAGTACAAGTTGGACAAGACTAGCTACCTAGCACAGATCCTTTGGCTACGCTGTTCATGTTTTGTCTTTTTCAAGTAAAGGTTGTAGAATCTACGACATATATTCCCTCGAAAATGACTTAAATGGACACCGGTTGCATAACTGATGGATTTAACACGTTTGTACCCAAGTGTACAAGTGTTGCCGTCTTGACTTTCTCTGAGTAATGGTCTTGATCAGCCTTGCTCATTACTCCCTGGTGTCTGTAGCGCACGTTTGTCATTTATGTACGACACGCTGATGGTGTGAATGGGACCGCCTGCAAACCCACGTTTTGGTCACAGATGAGCGATTTATCGTCCCGAACATCTTCCGTCATTAACATTATGGCCCAGAGTGGAATATCTATCTTGAGACATCAGAGTATATTGGATTACATTGCAGTGGAATGTGTTATATTGTGTTGACACTCTTAATGTGTTCAAAGCCATGCCAATTTAGTTTTTTTGCAACAGCACTTTTCGCATAAATACGTTACGCAACAAACATTAAACACATTTTACACAAATCTGTGACTCATCCAGTTCTGGAGTTAGTGAGTTTGTGACCAGGCCAATTAAAATAGCAGACAACGCCGCCTAGGTTTGTAAGAGGCCTAGGAATGTTAATAATTACATTTACCGAAAAAGTCTGTAAAAGCTAGGCTCGTCCAATCGGTTGGAGAGCAGTTAAAACCAGTGGTGGCTCAAAGAGCAAACAAACACAGATCTTGTAAAATAACAGTCAGTGCCTTTTAGAACCCAATACAAAATTGGACAGAGATAAAAAATAAATAAAAAACGCCGGCTACAAAAATACGTCTTAAAAGCAAATTAAAATACCGCAGCAATACCAGTGAGGCTCATGGTGCGTTCCATTTACCTCGGAAGTCGGAACTGGAAATGACGTCACACCCGAGTTGACCGCGTTCTTAACATGTCGGAAAACCAAGATGGACGCCTTGTTTTCCCAGTCGATAACAACGTATTACGCGGCACATTTTGCGCATACAAAGTGTGAATGCCGGGAAAGGCACATAATAATGATTCCTTACTTCCCCTCTTAATGCTCCTCGGTGGCCGGCTGCCACAATATATATATATATAATTGTGAGCGGGTCACCAAGTTGTTTCCATGTTGAATCTTTTATTTTTGTTTGCAGTGCCTATCTAAATTGTTTGGACTATTTTTAACGGTGTGTGATTGTTTTGCAGTGCCTATGTGTGTTCATCTATTTTGTATGGTTTTATTGTGTGCTTTGGTTTGATTACCGCATGCTTTTATTTTGTAGTACACAGTCAGAATTGTCTCCAACCTGCCAATCAGTCGAAGTGAGCCTCACACTGTAGCTGTGAGGCTGGGTGGACTGACAGGTCGGGTGGACTGACAGGTCGGGTAGCCTATAGGGAGAGAGGCTGGGGCCCAACGGACCAATCGGCTCGTCCCAAGAGGGGGCTAATTTGCCATTTCCAGATATTTATTGGTGCGTTCCATTTGTACTCGGAAGTCGGAACTTCCAAGTCGGAAGTTTCCGCGGGAACGCGCACTGAAGTCGGATTTCCAACTCGGAAAGTCGGACGACTCTCACGACCCCGACTTAGAAATCCAAGATGGCTGCTGCGCGCATCAACAGTCAGTGAAAGCTGTAGTCATACACTGTTTTTAGCACTTCGATCTATTTGTGTCTCATAAAATCAGTCGTACTCACAGTACTGTCCAACTTCTTCCTGTGGACATGTTGCGACGGTGTTTGTATGCGCAAAATGTGCT
>PIJE02004501.1:23463-25387 GCA_002895965.2 Coryphaenoides rupestris | reverse complement strand
ACCTCCACCACACCAGTACCTCCACCTCCTCCTCCACCACCCGCTAGCTCTGACGTAGCACTTGTTCCAGACCACCTGCTGTCTCCACTCTCCCCCCGAACCCCCACCCCCAGACCTGTTCCACCTTAGCTGCTGCTTAATAGCATCCATCACACGCTATTGGTGTGTGTGTGTGTGTTAATCCGTGCGTGTTAGCGTGTCAGCATGTGTGTGAGCTGGTGCATGCGCGTGTCTTGTGTGTGTGTGTGTGGGTCTTATTCTGTGTGTGTGTGTGTGTGTGTGTGTGTGTCAGCTGGCGATGGATGTGCCCTTTGTTGAACTGATTGTAAACCACCAGCAGCTAGTGTGGTTGAGTGCGCTTCCACAAGCGATGGGTTCTCAATCACACACACACACACACACACACAACACACACACACACACACACACACACACACACACACACACACACACACACACACACACACACACACACACACACACACACACACACACACACACCTGGGGTCTCCATCTTGTGCTAATAGAGTCGTGACGGATGGGCTCGCCACCAGCGCTAGCAGCTACCTGGACGAGCCCATGAGGACACCAGAACCAAACACCACCACCTCCTCCACCATCACCTGCTCCACCTCCTCCTCCTCCACCACCACCACCTCCTCCACCATCACCTGCTCCACCACCTCTACGTTCTCCTCCTTCACCTCCTCCTCCTCCACCACTTCCTCCACCACCTCCTCCTCCTCCTGTCCATCATCCACCGTGTAGAAAGCAACTCTGTAGATCTGTCTTTCAGTCTCAGTCTCTCTGTTTCAGTCTCTCTCTCCATCTCTCTTTCAGTCTCTCTCTCCATCTCTCTTTCAGTCTCTCTCTCTCTCATCTCTCTTTCAGTCTCTCTCTCTCTCATCTCTCTTTCAGTCTCTCTCTCCATCTCTCTTTGTATCTCTCTCTCTATCTTTCTTTCAGTCGCTCTGTTTCAGTCTCTCTCTCCATCTATCTTTCAGTCTCTCTCTATCTCTCTTTCAGTCTCTCTCTATCTTTCAGTCTCAGTCTCTCTCTCTTCATCTCTCTTACAGTCTCTCTCTCTCTCCATCTCTATTTCGCTCTCTGTCTCTCTCTCTCTCTCCCCCTCACGCTGTATGTCCCTCTGTTTGACTCTTCGTCTGTCCGTCGCTCTCAATTCAATTAGTTAAAGTTTTATTGGCACGGGAAGCACGAACGTTGACGTTGCCAAACGTGAGAGAATATGAAAGCAGAAGCAGAAGTCGTGGTATTGATGTCTGTGAGGTGTTGTGGTCGTCCATCCTGGTTACAGCTGTCACTCTGTTGTGTCTGTAACACCCCGGCTGTCCTGCTCTTATCCCTTCATGTGTCACAGCAGGTCTCTCTCTCTCCCTCTCTCTCTCTCTCTCTTTCTCTCTCTCCCTCTCCCTCACTCTCTCCCCCCTGCTCCCGCTTTCACTCTCAGTCTCCCATCTCTCCCGCTCTCTCTCTCTCTCAGTACTCCCATCTCTCCCTCACTCACTCTCTCTCTCTGAGTACTCCCATCTCTCCCTCTCTCTCCCTCACTCAGTACTCCCATCTCTCCCTCTCTCTCTCCTCTCAGTACTCCCATCTCTCCCTCCTTCTCTCAGTACTCCCATCTCTCCCTCTCTCTCCCTCATCTCAGTACTCCCATCTCTCCCTCTCTCTCTCTCACTCAGTACTCCCATCTCTCCCTCCTTCTCTCAGTACTCCCATCTCTTCCCTCCTCTTTGTACTCCCTCTCCCTCTCTTCTCCCTCACTCAGTACTCCCATCTCTCCCTCTCTTCTCTCTCTCTACTCTCCATCTCTCCCTAGGACCTCTCTCTCTCCTCCTTCCTGATCTCTCCCTCTCTCTCTCGCTCTCGAGTGACAGATGTACTGCCTATACTCCTTCCTTTC
>PIJE02004501.1:10963-20963 GCA_002895965.2 Coryphaenoides rupestris | reverse complement strand
CTCATTCTTAGTCTGTGTTCAGTTTCTCAGCCATCAACTGCTGCGGTCAGGCCAGCGCCTCCGCAGTCACGCTGCTAGAACAGAGAGACTGAAACTGGTGTGTTTCTTTCCGCAGGCCGCCAGGACTGTGAACTCTGACCTCACCAGGGCACACATGTACACATGCTTATAACATATGACACATGCTTATGACGTCACTTATGACATAAATACATGCAGACATACATGGTCTGTACTCACCTCATTCTATATTTTTCATTGTATTTCATTCATTTTCATATTTTATTTTATATTGCCTCTTATATATTTTTTATATTTCTCATTCCTGATGGTTTTCTACTGTGAATGTTGTAAATATTCTGATTCTGATCCCTCCTTTTCAAGTTATCTTTAGTATTCTTTAATTTCACTGCGTATCCTGTATGTGTGTGGGACAAATAAAGTACTTCAATGATGATTCTCCGCCGGTAACTTCAGCGTTCCCCCGACGATTTGCTGATTGGAACCTTTTTTGGAACCCCCCCCCCGCGCAGGCCACGCCCCTCCGCACCCGCCAAGCCCCGCCCACCTGCGGGTGTTCCGGAGCCGCTACAAGATGGTGGCCCGCGTGGGCGTGGACAACCCACCGCACTACAGCCCCTCCCTGTCCTGGAGGGCCAAGAGGGTCCAAACTGCCAGGTAACACACACACACACACACACACACACACACACACACACACACACACACACACACACACACATGCACAGAATAAAAGCATTATAGTTTAACTTTTTAAATGTATTTTAGTTTTATTGACCTTTCAGCATTATCACAGGTTCAAAGACAATTGTCATTAAAAACACTGAATTATTTTGCTGTTACAATGAAACATCAGTACTACAGTACATCAATAATTTATAAAATAGACTAAACATTTAATATAGACCAACATTAAAAATGTGCCGTTATCTAATTATTTAGCATTTTTCAACACCAATCAACTTTGGAAAGGATTTGTCACAGAGGACAATGATAATGACGCATTTTTGCACGTTTGAAAACACATATTTTGTAGAACACCAAAACCCTGATAAATCCGCGATTGTACAATATGAAGTATGCGTCGCCAGTCTCTTTGTTACCGCGCTGCGTATTTACACACGCAAATACATGTTTGATGCGTTTCCGCGGCGACCATCACTCAGCGACGCTCGTTGTTGTGTGTCGCGGTGTGGCGTGGAGCGAGGAGGGAAGGGAGGTGGGGATTTATGGGGTTCACTCGCACACACACACACACACACACACACACACACACACACACACACACACACACACACACACACACACACACACACACACACACACACACACACACACGATATCCCCCCGGGAATGTGGCATTTGCACCTGCGTGGTCCTCACCACGTTGTGGAGCTCGGCTACAGAAGACACACACATGCACACACACACACACACACACACACACACACACACACACACACACACACACACACACACACACACACACAGGAGGTCCTCAGCTTGACGTCCGCCGTCTCTATTGGAACGTCTTGGTTCGTGTGCATACTTTACCGTCTCTCTGTTGTTTCCTGGGCTTTCGGTTCAGTCTGGAGAAATCAGGTGATGCTGATGAAGAAGATCTTGAACCGCACGCTGGTGGTCGACCAGGATTTGATGGGGGGGCATTATAATGGTTCAAGAGGTTCAACTCCCGGGCAAAAGGTTGTTGGTTTGAACCCCCAGAGAGCAGACTATCTGTAAGATCCTTAGCACCTAAAAAAACAAAAGCATAAAACAACATTTTAATTACATTTGTAATATTATTATTATTATTATAATTATTTCATTTACATTTTAATTCAGCTGCTGCTAAAATTACTAAATAGAAAATATTAATATAATTGTAATATACTGTATATTATAATAACATATTTGCTGTTATTTAGCATCTTGTCATATCTTGTCATATCAGCCCCATCCTCCATCCTGAGTTAGCCCGTAGCGTTAGCCCGTGGTTTTTAGCCCATAGCGTTAGCCCGCAACGTTAGCCCGCAGCATTAGCTCGTGGTGTTAGCCCACATCGTTAGCCCGTGGCGTTAGCCCGTGTGTTAGCCCGTGGTGTTAGCCCGCAGCATTAGCCCGTGGTGTTAGCCCGTAGCGTTAGCCCGTGGTGTTAGCCCACAGCGTTAGCCCGCAGCGTTAGTCCGTGGTGTTAGCCCACAGCATTAGCCTGTAGCGTTAGCCCGCAGCATTAGCCAGAAGCGTTAGCCCGCAGCATTAGCCTGTGGTGTTAGCCCGCAGCATTAGCCTGTAGCGTTAGCCCACAGCATTAGCCAGAAGCGTTAGCCCACAGCGTTAGCCCGCAGCATTAGCCCGTGGTGTTAGCCCACAGCGTTAGCCCGCAGCATTAGCCCGTGGTGTTAGCCCACAGCGTTAGCCCGCAGCGTTAGCCCGCAGCATTAGCCCATGGTGTTAGCCCACAGTGTTAGCCTGCAGCGTTAGCCCGCAGCATTAGCCCGTGGTGTTAGCCCACAGCGTTAGCCCACATCATTAGCCCATGGTGTTAGCCCGCAGCTTTAGCCCGCAGTATTAGCCAGAAGCGTTAGCCCGCAGCATTAGCCCGCAGCGTTGGCCCGCAGCATTAGCCCGTAGCGTTAGCCCGCAGCATTAGCCCGCAGCCCTCACCCGCAGAATCCATGGAATTCATAATTAATGTTTACGGTGAGGTCATCATCGGGCCACAGGCGGGAGACTTAATGGCATATTCATGGCTTCATCGGCCCGGGGACGACACTTTTATTATGATGATTATTAACACCCGCATATTTTCTCCCCTTTATCGTAGTGTGTATGTACAGCGTGCAGTTAGCGGTCGTGAAGAATTACTAACTGATTACCTGGGTTGGTAATGATCCTTTACGCTTCAGAACACACACACACACACACACACACACACACACACACACACACACACACACACACACACACACACACACACACACACACACCACCTTGATGCAGCGAGGACGGGGCCCTTGCTGTTAGCACATGTGTACACAGGTGCGTTGAACACCTGGCCTGGTCTGCTGCGCGTGTGTACAGATGTTTGGATCCATTTATCTCCAGGACACTCTGTGCTTTTATTTTGAAGGGGAATCCGTTTGGCTTCACTGTCCTGACATTTGGATTCTGGCGACATAGCAAGTAGTCGACCCTCGTACTCATAGACGGCCCTTTCCCCCCCCCCCCCCCCCCCCTTGTACTTATTCTGCACATTAAACCGTCACTTTTATTGCAAGACATTCATCATGTCACGATTATTCTTAAGAAAAAAACACAAAACAAAAAAGTCGTCTCAAACGTCGCGAAGAGTAAAATCGTTTTCGCGTTTTTTGCCCCGATCCTGCGTTTTCCCAATCACACCTACACTTCCTCGGGGTGACGGTGAAGGGTGTATCAAAGCCCCCCACCCGGCGCAAACTTCGACCTCTGACCCCTGACCTCTGCCGGTTTGCATGCCGCGAATAAATGTGCTGGTTTTTCCCGCCTTTGAGTGAGTGAAGGAGAGAGAGAGAGAGAGAGAGTTGTGGTTGGAGCTCCTGCTCCTCTGCCAGCCTGCGTGTGCACGGCGGGGAGGCGTGTGCGTGCGTGTGTGTGTGCACGGCGGGGGAGGCGTGTGTGTGTGTGTGTGTGTGTGTGTGTGTGTGTCTGGTCCCCGGCGCGGAGGATAAGCTCAGCTCAGCTCTGACACTTCCTGCTGAGCTCTGAGTTCTGCACGCCCAGCACTTTACACACAACATACATCTAGTCCCCTCCAGCGTGGCGGCGGCGGTCGTGTTACACGCGTGTGATGATATTAGAGCGTGCCATTGTGTAGGTGTGTGTGTGTGTGTGTGTGTGTGTGTGTGTGTGTGTGTGTGTGTGTGTGTTTCTCTCTGTGTGGGATTGTGTATTTCAAGGTGTGTGGCTGTGTGGGACTGTGTGTGATATATGTTTGTATTTCAAGGTATGTGTTTATGTGCGTGTGTGTGTGTGTGTGTGTACGTGTGCGCTTGCGTCTATGTATGTATTTGCTTGTGTACATATGTGGCTGCATGTGTGTTCATGAGCACAGTACAGTATATGTATGGTTTTCGGTGATTATATGTGTGCGTGGGTGTGTGTTGTTCATGCATTGCATTTGTTTGTGTGGCCATATATATGCATGTGCGCTTCTGTGTGTGTGTGTGTGTGTGTGTGTGTGTGTGTGTGTGTGTGTGTGTGTGTGTGTGTGTGTGTGGCTCATTTGTGTAATCCCGACCGGGGAGACAGAGGCCTGAGCTCCCCGGCTCCCCCCCTGGTGACTTATTACTATTCATTTAGCTGCTGCAGTAAATATTGATTCATCAAGGGATTTTCAATTTGAGGGTCCCGGGCACGCGGTGAAATATGGCCCAGCCTGTCCGGGGCCCAGGGGAGAGAGGGGGACAGGTTGGCTCCCTGGAGAGGCTGGCTATCTCCACCTCTACCTCCACCTCCACACGCACACACAGACACACACAGACACACACACACACTCCAGCATCTGGCTGACTGTAGACTGCTGGTACCAGTCTGGGTCTCCTCCTCAGCCCAGCGGAAGGTCAGGTTCTCCTCTTTTTGCTCTCTCTTGCAGGGTTCAGCCCTCTGGTCCCCTCGGACCTCGGACCAGGAAGCCTCTCTCTGTCTTGTTCTTGTGTTCGTCTGCGTTTCTTTTGTTTTCATTTTCTTTCTTTCACTTTCTTTCTTTCTTTCTTTCTTTCTCAGTCTTGTTCTTGTGTTCGTCTGCATTTCTTTCGTTTTCATTTTCTTTCTTTCTTTCTTTCTTTCTTTCTTTCTTTCTTTCTTTCTTTCTCTGTCTTGTTCTTGTGTTCGTCTGCATTTCTTTTGTTTTCATTTTCTTTCTTTCACTTTCTTTCTTTCTTTCTTTCTTTCTCTGTCTTGTTGTGTTCGTCTGCGTTTCTTTCGTTTTCATTTTCTTTCTTTCTTTCTTTCTTTGTGTCCGTCTTCCCCTGTCTCTCTCTTATTGCCTCACATTAGCAACATTAACATGGCAGCGGCGTTGCTTAATGGGGATGTTTGATTCCGCGCGCTGCGAGACGTCCACCTTTTAACTCCTCCCTCCTAACTACGACTCTTCCCGCCCGAGCCTCCCCCCCCGCTCCCGGCGTCCGGGACACCCATCGTATACCCATCATGCCGTGCGCTCCTGTGTTGCCAGCGGTAATGGCCGTTGCGGGTGATTGAGTGCCGCGGAGGGGCGGCGGGATCCGGTGGGGGGGGGGGGGTTGGGCCGAGAAAATGGCCGCCGTATTTCAGTCGCCCGCCAGCGGGAAATAGATATAATCTCAACATTAACTCCATTAATAGTAGCAGCGGTTGAATTAAGAAAGCCGTAAAGCATGTGCACCCGATGATGGATTGCGGCCCGCCCCCTTCCCCGCCCCCTTCCCCTTCCTCCAGCCCTCCCCCTCCCGTCTCCCCGCTCCGTTTCCTATCTCTGCCGCCGTTGCCCTTTCCTTTGCCCTCCTGTTGTCTCGCTGCGTGGCGTCCTCTTCACCCGGTGCAATACACCCGAGTACTGCCTCATCTCTTTTCATTGAGGTCAGCGTGTGACCCCACCGCCCCCCCCCACACTCACCGGCGCTTTTTCTCTTCTCTTCTCCAACTTTCCCCTTTTCCCCACAACTCGTTTATTTACCAGTTTGGACGCCGCCCCCCAAACGACCAACGACTACTAGGAGACAAACAGCTCTGTAAATACTGGCCGCTACATCATGACCTGTTAACCAAAAAAACAAAACAAAAGAAGAGCCGTATGGTGTAGTCCCGGCCAGGGGGGGCCCCTATTCCAACCTCATCTGGCCCCTTATCCGGGCCCTCGCACCGCCGTTATTTGGCCCTCATCTGGTTTAGTGCTCCGGTATTGATCACCGACCGAATGTACGGGATGTGATAGACTGGGCAATAAAGTGAACCATTGCTCTCTCTCTCTCCCTCCCTCTCTTCTCTTAACCTCTCCTCTATTCTCACATCCGCTCCCCTTGATTCATCCCTTTCTCATGCACCCGTTCATTCTTCCTTTTCTCATCACTCTCTCTCTTTATTCCCCCCTCCGCGGCGTTCGGCCGCGTGTCTCCCGCCTCGCACGGGGCGCCGTTTCTCGTCTCTCTCTCTCGCTCTCTTTCTCTCTCTCGCCGTCTCGTGTGTTGTTCCCCCCCCCCACCGATCGTCATTTCCTCCGAGTTCTATTTTAGTGCGGCGTGATTGCGATGCGGCGCGTTATGGCGGTGCTTTAGTTCACTATAAGCGCGGCGCCCGGAGCAAGGCAGCCGCGCTCGTTGGCGGAATTAGCCCGATGAGTGTTTTCGCTGTGCTCTGTTTCAAGGGTAACTGTTTCCCCAATATGAGCTTACTAATGCTTGGCTTGCAGACAAACAGACGAGAGCAGCATTATTCCGAGCAGCGGCGCGACCCTCCGAATCCTTCCCCGTCACCAAAACAAAAGTCAGATCGTTCATCAACGGCGCGGGTAGTGCTGAGTTGCTCTCTCCTTCATCTGTGCATCGCATGGTCAGACCACAACACACACACACACACACACACACCACACACACAGACACACACACACACACCACACACACTGTGCTGACTGCTCACTAGGGACTTCCTGTGTACCCTTTCGCAAGCTCCTCCATCTTCTTCTTATTCGGTGTGGAGACTCGGTCCTCACTCCCCCTCCCCCCCCCGACGCATCGGGCGGCTGGGGCTCAGGAGGTAAGAGCGGCTGTCTGGCAACTTGAAGGTTGCTGGTTCGATCCCCGTGCTCCGCCTAGCTAAGTCGAGGTGTCCCTGAGCACGACACCATAACCCTAACTGCTCCCAACCAGTTGGCTTTTGCCTTGCGTGGTTGACACCGCCGTCGGTGGATGAATGTTTGGTTGAATGTGAGGCAATGCAAAGTGCTTTGTCTCAAAGAATAAATGCAATGCCAGAAATAAATGCAATCAATTTACCATTTACCAACTCGTGTAGCCGCGTCAAAAAGTCGAACTTGTGTATGTAAACTTTGACCCCTGCCAATGGAGGGCAGTAGCTCAGATCGTCAGACAGCTGAAAGGTTGCTGGTTCAATCCCTCGGCATCTTCTGGCTCTAGAGTTGATGTGTCCTTGAGCGAGATGCCAAACCCGTAACTGCTTGAAGCAAGCTGGTCGATTGCTCACATGGGTAACCCCACCTGCGAGTGAAAACCAGAATAGTTCCACTATGTTTACTTGAACTAACCAACCGACAACAGCAATGTTATTCGTCTGGTCTCGTCAGATCATATCTAACATGGGCTCAGTGGCTCCCCCCGGACTCCCTGGAGCTCCCGTCTCCCGTAATAATCCCTCTAATCTCACGTGTCCCCTTAAAGCCAGTTTGACGAAATGTGTGTGAACCGGACGGGTCCCCCAGGCCACTCAGAGAGTGTATCGCTGTCGCCTTGACCCCCCGCAGATCTATATGACCGCCTGGGGAACGGGCCGGGCTGTCTGCCCGTGGTGGATTTGTGTGCCGGGCCGGTGCCTGGACGCTCTTAGATAACAGAAATCCCTTCCGGAGGTCAAGGGCATTACGGTGAACAGGTCAAGGAGAAGTGTGGACAGGGAAACACTCCCACCACACAACCCATCTTCTCTCTCTCTCTCTCTCTCTCTCTCTCTCTCTCTCTCTCTCTCTCTCTCTCCCTGCTCTCGCTCTCATCTGCCTTGGGAGTTTCTTAACCCTCCACCCCTCTCTCTCCCTCTCCCCCCTCTCTCTCCTCTCCTCCCTTCTCATCACCATCATCATCACCATCACCGGTGCCATCATCACCCCTCATTACCGCCGCCGTCACCGCCATAGCACCGGGAGATGCTTCCTTCCTCGGTGACACGAGCGCTCCTGTCCTCAGACTGGAGAACAACACATTTTAGTCTGGGATACCTTAAACGACCGTGTAAGTGAATATACTTTCACGGTAATGTACAGTAATCGAACGGCTGAAACCCCGTAGGATTCCTTTGCCATTGATTTGGAATTCATAAGTAGAATGTGATATCAAAATCAATATTCGGTTTGATTTCCTTTGAGCACCATAGTGATAAATTGTTCCATATAGCCTGAACTGTCACCATTGTTTTATAAAAAATCAATGTTTCTTGCCGTTATCGGTTTCAATTCTGGCGCGCCGCACACGCCATATGCACAAAGCGTGTGTGTGTGCGTGCGTGCGTGCGTGCGTGTGTGTGTGTGCGTGTGTGTGTGCGAGGTATAACATATCTTGAAGTGTCCTGAATTGGCTGGAGGAGCCCCCTCCACGCCGTTGCATCATCGTACACAGGTGACGTGAACATGTGACACAAACATGTGACCTAAGCATCACGTGTACAGAGTCACCCCCGCGCCTCCTACAGGTGAACAAACTAAAACTCAGAGCTCCTTTGCATCGCTCTACCTCCTCTGTCCAGTCCAGCTCTCTCCCTCTCTTCCTCTCCCTCTCTTCCTCTCTCTCCCTCTCCCCCCCTCTCTTCTTCACTTCCTCTCTCCATCGCTCCCTCTCTTTCTCTCTCTCCCTCCCTCTCCCTCCCTGCCCTGGGGTTCCCGGGGTTAACTGCTGTCTATGTTAACCGCTCATGTCATATCCCCATTAACCTCCACCGTGGCTCACGACGCCGGCCCCCGGGGGCCCCCGCCGTTTAAACCTCCCCGGGTGCCCGTCGCCGGCCCCCACATTATCCCCCATTACGGCTCCCTGGGCGGCCGTCGAACCCCCCACCCCCCCCCCCCCCGGCGTTGTAGGTCCAGCGCAGTGTGTTCTGGCCCCCGGTGAGTTATGGTGCCGGCCGGTCAGGGGCAGCAGGAGCCATAGATGGGCCCCCCGATGGTTCAGACCTGCCGCGCCTTTTATTATGTTTCCCCCCCAACCCTCCACCCTCCACCCTCCACCCTTGTTCGTTCTCCACCCCCACCCTTCTCCACCCCCACCCCACCCTGGCAGGACTCGACCTCCGGCCACCGCATGTAAGTGTTACACGGCTTAGATCGTGTCCTGTGTTTAGTGTGTGGTCTGTGTGTGTGTGTGTGATCTGTGTGTGTGTGTGTGGTGTGTGTGTGTGTGTGTGTTTGGGGGTGGGGGGGGTAACCCTCTTTTCTTTATAATGGAAGACTTGAACTCTCGGCTCTGAAGCCATTTCCCGCCCGTCTGAAATACGGCAGCAAATTACCTCCCCGCGCCGCGGTGCTACGCTAGCCGCCGCTAGCCACCGCCAGCCACCACCGCCGTGCCGAGTGGAAGTGACAGGGCAGCGCAATTTATCGCCATAACCCCTGCTCCCCTCCTCCACCGCCTGACCGTCTCTTCCTCCACCCTCCACAACCAGCCTTTACTCCACCCTCCGTCCAGCTCTACCTCCACCCTCCATCCAGCTCTACCTCCACCCTCAAATCAGCCCTTCCTCCACCCTCCAACCAGCTCTACCTCCACCCTCCAACCAGCCCTTCCTCCACACTCCAACCAGCTCTACCTCCACCCTCCATCCAGCCCTTCCTCCACACTCCAACCAGCTCTACCTCCACCCTCCATCCAGCCCTTCCTCCACCCTCCAAACATCTCTTCCTCCACACTCCAACCAGCTCCTCCACCCCCACATGCCCGCCCCCCCCCCCCACACACACACACACACACACACCATGGGCACACATTCACAGCCCATACTCTCACATTAACACACACACTCATACCTCATGAACACGCTCGCAAGCAAGCAAGCACACACACACACACACACACACACACACACTAACTTCATGAACACATACACACACTTACCCCAAAAACACGCGCTGTAGAAACACACTCTCATACATACATAACACTATACTCACACACACACACACACACACACACACACACACACACACACACACACACACACACACACACACACACACACA
>PIJE02004500.1:22500-25389 GCA_002895965.2 Coryphaenoides rupestris | reverse complement strand
GGACATTTTGTGTGAAGGAGACATTTAATGCGTTTGTCAAAGCATTACCCCTGTGACTGTCCTGTCCAACGTTGACGGACTACCTCGTCGAGGCGCACAGCGTTTTACGTCCTCCCATCTGCGCTGCTGCCTCGCTGGCAGGTGGCTGAGGCGGACAGTACAGCTCCCAGCGCCGTACTCATACTGGCCGTCGCTGGCCCCGTTTGCCATGCGATCCGAACATGAACCGCATCGTAAAAACCGTTGTGTGTCATCGTAGGTCACATTTAAATACTTAGTTTGCTTCACTTCAAGACCTCAGCGTTGAATGCGTGGCGTTGTGTTTTTTTAGGGCCAAGCCAAACTTGTTTTTTTAATGATGGTAATATTAGTTTGGGAAAATAAATCAATGGTTCCTTGTTGTCAACACTTTATGCTGAGGTCTATTGGTACCAATGGGTACCCGAGCTGTGGGGGTCTAGCGGTACCAATGGGTCTGGCGGTACCGTAGCCGAGCCGCGGGGGTCTAGCGGTACCAATGGGTCTTTCGCAGTACCGTACCAGAGCCGCGGGGGTCTAGCGGTACCAATGGGTCTGGCGGTACCGTAGCCGAGCCGCGGGGGTCTAGCGGTACCAATGGGTCTTTCGCAGTACCGTACCAGAGCCGCGGGGGTCTAGCGGTACCAATGGGTCTGGCGGTACCGTAGCCGAGCCGCGGGGGTCTAGCGGTACCAATGGGTCTTTCGCCGGACCGTACCCGAGCCGTGGGGATCTAGCGGTACCAATGGGTCTGGCGGTACCGTAGCCGAGCCCAGGGGTGTAGTGGTACCAGTGGGTTTTTTGGGGCTTTATTACGTGGAATGTGACTCACAAAAGACTGGTAGCGTAACAAACTCCCGAGAAACTGGTAGTGGAGCAAACTTTAAACGAATAACTCGACGTCCATCGTGTTGTGTGTCTTCATGGCTGTGATGTCCAGGCCCAAACAGTATGTGCCGATGGGTTTGGGCCTTTTCCTGCGTCTCCCTGTGGGCTGCGCTCCAGGCTACCTCTTCTGGAGGCCTGCAGAGTACAGCCTATGGGTTCCCACGTCGGGCCTGATTGGCAGACCCCGCCGCGATCAATTGTGTTGGGAAGTGATCCCATTATTTCCGGGGGGGCCGCCGTCCCTGGCAGAGGCTGGAGAAGACAAAAAAGTCCGGGCGCTTAATCCTGTTAGCGCTGCAGACCTGACACCGGCTCGTTGGCTCCGGAGCAAGCGTGTGAACACCGGGGAGCTCGCTGTTTGCCCTCCAAATAAACTGCATTGGATTACACCGTAACACACACATGCAGTACTTCATCGGCCGTACATTGATGTATGGTTTTTAAGAATCAGTACATTCTGATCTCCGTGGGTCGAGACAATAACAATCAGAGACTAATGTTAAACCTTGTGCACATTTAAAGAAAGCTATGAAATATACAGTATATCCGACCTGACTCAAATATAAGAGAAATCACCCAGAAGCTGTTCTATACAACAGAGAGAGTCTGGGAAGCTCTCATGTTTTAACTTCAACCACAACCTGCTCACAAACTGGTGATTTAAAGATTTCTGCTGTAAAATCCTGACATGTAGTCCCCGGACGGATTCATTATTCTAAGGTTAGAAGGAAACGCCGGTGAAACTTCCTGCACTGCCTGCGTTTCGCTATTTTGCGGCACAAATGAAATGGTTGGATTGCGGATCCCGGTGAAGAGTTTAGATAAAGGTTACGATTATAAATAGTGCACTCACACACACACACACACACACACACACACACACACACACACACACGGTCGGCTGAAAGTGCAATCTGTCAACTCGAGCATCCTTTAAAGGACCGGGGGAACCGTCGTCATACACAATCACAACATCGGTCGACCATGAATGACTAATATGGCGACTCGTGGTCAGGCGTTAGAATATAATATAATATATAATATAATATAATATATAATATAATATAATATATAATATAATATATAATATAATATATATTGTGGAGCACAATGAGACAAATACAATAATGTTTCATTGGCAAGCGCTTTAAAATGTATGCTGATGGAATTAGAAGCGCGTTGCTTCGTCTTGCATAACGGAGGTTAACACTTCAGCCCGTGGTCAGCACCCGTTGGACATTTACATTTACATTACATTTACATTACATTTACATTTTGGCCATTTGGCACTTGACTCTTTTATCCAAAGCGGCTTACAAAGAGTACATTTGTCTAAAGAGAGACAGCAATATATCACTGTGGTACATAAAGATTTCAAGGGTTTCAAGCAAGGCGAATAGAACGAGTTTCATAATTGCCAAGTTGTCTGCATAATAGCTGGGATGAGAGCAGATGTACCGTTCTGAGTGCAGTACCAACATCTAAGACCGTACAATATGATATATATAATATATATAATCAGTATAACATATAATATAATATATATAATCAGTATAACATATCATAATCGCTGGGATAAGAGCAGAAGTGCCATTCTGCGTGATTCACCAACATCTAACAACATACAATATGCTAAACAATGCTAAGTACTATTATTTCGCGCCAAGACATACAAACACATACACAAGCGAGCGCTGGAGTTAGCAGACGGGGAACGACGATTCCAACTCTGGTTGTTTCTGTGGGTTTCTGTGTTCGCTCTCAACATTACATTTACATTTTTCCAAAGAGTGAAGCAACGATGCATCGCTGACAGTGAGACTTGAAGAGAACACAACGTCGAGCGGTCACGATTGCTGCGTTAATAGGACGTACGGAATGACAGCTGATCACCGAGCCGTGTTGATCGTATGTTTGTGAATATTTGTACCGATGCTGTGTGACCCGCTGGTGTGAAAGTGGCGTTCACGGTAAAACGGCGTT
>PIJE02004500.1:5000-17500 GCA_002895965.2 Coryphaenoides rupestris | reverse complement strand
CTCCTGTACCCCCTGCTCCACCACCACCACCTCCTCCTGTACCCCCTGCTCCTCCACCAGCACCTCCTCCTCCTCCTGTACCCCCTGCTCCTCCACCAGCACCTCCTCCTCCTGTACCCCCTGCTCCTCCACCAGCACCTCCTCCTCCTGTACCCCCTGCTCCTCCACCAGCACCTCCTGCTCGGCCGTGCTCGGGTGGCCAAACGAGCAGCAGAGTGGATCCAAAACGACCGGGAAGGCGCTCAGTCGTGACCGTTAGCATCACGCTCTGCTGGGGGTAAAAGCTTCAGGCGCGCGCTGTTCCCGGGCTGCTGCCAGCGAACAGCCACACTGAGAGGCGGCGGCGGCGGTGGCGGTGACGGAGGTAGCGTAGCGGACGGCGGCGCCGGGGACGCGTTCCAAACGACCCCGCCGCGCTATGCTAACATTTTAGCGGAGTTAATGGGGCGACGCAGGCGGAGGCACCGAGCGTCAGAGGACATCGCGCCGCCGAGGCAGGAATGACAGGAAGCCGCGGTCACCGCCGGCGACGACGGCCGCCGTTTAATTGTGTGTCTCGTTTTTTTGGGCTTCGAGGAGACGGATACCAAACGTGGTTGTCGGTGAGCGAGAGGACGACCCGGCTGGAAGTCACAGCGGAGAGATGTGTTGGAGGTTGTTCTGCTAAACCGGTCTCGGTCCGGATTCATGACTCCTCCCCGTGGAGTCAAGGCCGAACGAAGCTTTGAGCACGGAGACGAGCGGTACCATCCAGAGTGGGGCGGCAGTAGCTCAGGAGGTATAAGAGCGGTAGGTCGTCTGGCAACAGGAAGGTTGCTGGTTCGATCCCCGGGGCTCCTCCCTCCTCCCCCTCCTAGCTAAGTGTGGAGGTGTCCCTGAGCAAGACACCACCTAACCCTACCTGCTCCTCCTAGCTAAGTGTGGAGGTGTCCCTGAGCAAGACACCACCTAACCCTACCTGCTCCCTCCTAGCTAAGTGTGGAGGTGTCCCTGAGCAAGACACCACCCTAACCCTACCATGCTCCTCCTCCTAGCTAAGTGTGGAGGTGTCCCCTTCGAGCAAGAAGCAACCACTAACGCCTACCTGCTCCTCGCTAGCATAAAGTGTGAGGTGTCCCCTGAGCACAACCTACCTAACCCTACCTGCTCCTCCTAGCTAAGTGTGGAGGTGTCCCTTGGAGCAAGAGCCCACCGTAAACGCCTACCTGCTTCCTCCTAGCTAAGTGTGGGAGGTGTTCCCTGAGCAAGACACCCCAGCCGTAACCCTACCTGCTTCCTCCTAGCTGAAGTGTGGAGGTGTCCCTGCAGCAGACACCACCTAACGCCTGAGGCCTGCTCCTCCTAGCTAAGTGTGGAGGTGTCGCTGAAGCAAGACACCACCTAACCCTACCTGCTCCTGACGTGTTGGTTGTTACCTTGCATGGTTGGCACCGCCGTCGGTGTATGAATGGGTGAATGTGAGGCAACACTGTAAAGCACTTTGGATAAAAGCGATGATATAAAATCAATCCACTGCATCTCTGCAATAGACGGCCTCCTCTTCCTCCTCTTCCTCCCCAGGGGGTCCAGACCGGCCACCGCCCTGACGGCGAGCGTTTGAAACGGCGCTCGGAGGTTCGTAGCACACAACCGTCGCCGACCCCGCGGTGTCGGTGTTGCCTGTTCGCAGTTCGCTGCTCCGTCTCATGACCCCATGAGATTGGATCAGCGCTCAGAGATCTTACATGACAGAACTTCTATTAATAGAGAGAGCACTAGAGTATATATATATAGAGAGAGAGAGAGTACTAATGGAGTACTGCGTGCCGAACAACCAATTAGGAGCAGAAGCTTTTGCTTGTCGCTTGTGTCCCCGATGGATGATTATGCTCATTACTGTTGTTGACTAAGAACAATAACAGAGAAGAACATTATCAAGCAGCCAAAGTAACCCACCACTCCCACCATCTTAATATTTAATGTCATTTATGGAATGAAGAAAACGCTCCGCTGATGTTTTGAAATCAAACGCTTTCCAATTGGGAATAAAAATCACAAACGTTGTGAACATCGTGAACATTAACAGGAGACATATTAACCGCGGCAGCAATGAAAGAATCCGAAATGATTAAAAAAACGATGAACAATCATGTATGTGACGAAGACTCGGTTGAACACAACGGCCCCTCCGACACCGACCGGCGAGCCGCGGCGCCGCCTCCGTGTGTTCCACGTCACGCCTCGTTCGCTTCTGGAAACGCCGGTTCAGTGAAGGTTAAAGAAGGCGAAGGCGGCGGTAATGACGGCTCTCCATTACGACATTATTGGAACCTCTCTCTGGGTCTGTCTCCCAAAACACACTTGATGGGTGCTCTCACACGGCTGCAGAGGCAATGCAGAAGTGCATTAGTAATGCATTAAGATAATCCAATTTGAGGAAGACTCGAGGCCTACTGAATGCTAATAAAAAAAAAAAAGTTCAAACTTTTAATGGATATTTAATTTGCATTATAAAGTGATTTCAATCCATTGCAGAATCTACAGTACAGTGCACTCTGGGACTAATCTACATCTGATATATCCCGATATAATCCTAAAAGAATTCCATTTGTATTATGCAAAACTGCAATCATTTTTTCAAATAAAATTCTAATATACAACAATTCTAATATACAACAATTCTAATATACAACAATTCTAATATACAACAATTCTAATATACAACATGCATAATTGACTGAACATGTATTCCAGAAGTGTTCTGCAGGCCGTCTACTGGTGGACCCTCTGCTGTACCTCGACAGTACGTCCGCAGGCCCTGGGTCGGGTCAGTGACCTCTGGCCTGAAGGAAAACAATCAAACGTCAAAACAAAATGGCGACAAAAGGTCACGCTGGCTTGTAGGTTGGCTGTTTCGTACAGCGACCTCCCCGCTGGCAAGTGGTTCAGATCCGAGTGTGTTTGACAAGTCTCCGGGGGGTCAAAGCACTTTTCTTCTCGCCTCCGAGCAGAGGCACCCTCAAGGGGGGCGGTCCTGAGCACCGTGATATAATCGCTGACTCCTCCCATTAATCCTCCTGGTGAGTCACTAGCATAATATGCTTGGTGTGCATAATATGCTTCTATCTGATGTGTGACATCAGGTAGCATGGCTTGTAGCATGGCTGCTGCTACATGCTACGTCAAGTGGCTTTTCCTGGGGCTCTTCCAACTCAGGACACAGGACACAGGACACAGGACACAGGACACAGGACACAGGACACAGGACACAGGACACAGGACACAGGCAGGGTGGAGAACAATCCGGTTCATTGTGAAGTTTGTAGTTGTAGAAATGAACAGAGCAGATGGAACAAAGCTACGTAGCATGCTAGCGCTCCCCGGGTGCGTGTGGGGATGACACTGCACACCTGTGGGCAATGCACCTCAGGTGTGCAGCCCCGCCCCCCCCCCAGACTCTAACTGGGCCAGGTGAGGCTGTAGCCCCGCCCACCCCCTAGACTCTAACTGGGCCAGGTGAGGCTGTAGCCCCACCCACCCCCCAGACTCTAACTGGGCCAGGTGAGGCTGTAGCCCCGCCCACCCCCAGGACTCTAACTGGGGCCAGGTGACGGCTTGGTAGCCCCGCCCCACCCCATGACTGCTAATCTGGGCCAGGTGATGCGCTGTAGCCCCGCCCACCCCCTCAGACTCTAACTGGGCCCAGGTGAGGCTGTAGCCCCGCCCACTCCCCAGACCTCCTACTGGGCCAGGTGGAGGCCTTGCTAGCCCCGCCACCCCAGACTCTAACTGGCCAGGTGAGGGCTGTTAGCCCCGCCCACCCCCAGATCCTAAGCTGGGCCAGGTGAGCGCTTGGTAGCCCCACCCACCCCCCAGACTCTAACTGGGCCAGTGAGGCTGTAGCCCCGCCCACCCCAGACTCTAACTGGGCCAGGTGAGGCTGGTAGCCCCACCCACCCCCAGACTCTAACTGGGCCAGGTGAGGCTGTAGCCCCACCCACCCCCAGACTCTAACTGGGCCAGGTGAGGCTGTAGCCCCCCACCCCCAGACTCTAACTGGGCCAGGTGAGGCTGTAGCCCCGCCCCCCCCCAGACTCTAACTGGGCCAGGTGAGGCTGTAGCCCCGCCCACCCCCCAGACTCTAACTGGGCCAGGTGAGGCTGTAGCCCCACCCACCCCCCAGACTCTAACTGGGCCAGGTGAGGCTGTAGCCCCACCCACCCAGACTCTAACTGGGCCAGGTGAGGCTGTAGCCCCACCCACCCAGACTCTAACTGGGCCAGGTGAGGCTGCTTAAACCAGCCACCAAACACACACACACACTCCACAGTAATATTAATTTACATTAAATCAATATTCAGGAGAAGACTGCGACTGACGTAATGGCGGCGAGCTCCGACGGCTGAGTGTAATAAATAGTTTTTATTTTGAAGGGTTTTCTGAATTAACTTGCAACTAGAAAGTATATTTTCCAAATCTAATCTTTCCATGTACCCGGCCCCCCCGGCAGTACTTCTGCGGACCCCCGAGGGGTTGCGGACACCGCTGAGTTAAACCCAACATGACGGTTTGAAAAACCCCAAGTTATACTTTAAGGGGGGATCTAACTCCTCATGAATATGATATACTGCATATGTATTAAATAAAATGATAATGTCTTGATCTTCTCCGACTCTCTCTCTCTCTCTCTCTCTCTCTCTCTCTCTCTCTCTCTCTCTCTCTCTCTCTCTCTCAGACTCCAGCCTCACTGTCTCTGTGAAGTGTGTGGAGTCCTGGAGTAGTTAAAGCATCGAGTTAAAGAGCTGGTGATGAAGACCATTACTGCTTGATTAAGGCGACATTAGCGCTGCACACTGCGGCTTCATGGCTCTGTGTGCTGCAAATAAAGGTTTGCAATCTCGGAGTCTTTCTCTGGTTTCTCAATGCGCTCGCTGCTGCTGCTGCTGCTGCTGCTGCTGCTGCTGCTGCTGCTGCTGCTGCTGCTGCCGTCGGTCACAAAACACAAAACACACTTTTGTTCAACGGTGTTGGTCTTGAAATTGCAGGAGCGACGCGGCGCCATTCACCGTTCTGAGAATCCAATCGCTTTTTCAGGGGGAGACTATCAGCCGGCCCGCCGTCCTCAGGGAACCCCGAGAGACGCGTGGCTTTCGATCGACTTCACGGTCGAGCTGCTGCTGGTGGTGCTGCTGCTGCTGCTGCTGGCTGCTGCTGGTGCTGTGCTGCTGGCTGGCTGGTGCGCTGGCTGCTGCTGCTGCTGGTGCTGCTGGCTGCTGCCTGGTGCTGCTGCTGCTGCTCGCCGGCTCGCTGGTCCTGAAGAGGCTTCAGATCGGAGCGCTTCACCAGCAGCACTCAAGCAGCAGCTCAGCAGCGGAGACGCCGACGCCGTCTTCAGACCGGCCACAGATCGGCCCAACGACCGCTGTGATGACGACCCCAGACCTCTGTCCGTCCGTCCGTCCCCGTCCGTCCGTCCGTCTGTCTGTCTGCTGATGCGATCGTGCTGTACTGTAATGGACACTGAAATGAAAATGATGTTGAACTGCGGCTTTTTAATGCTACAAAAGCATAAAAGCGAAATGCATGGAAATACAGAGAGTGCTGAGCAGTTGTCTTAGTTCAATAGAAATGCTCTCGATTCTTGTAATAACTGTTATTAGCATGTGTGTCTATATATATTGTATATATATACAGTATATACGTATAATATATACACAGACACATTTTAGTGCGTCCATCTTTCCTTCAGGTTTAGTATTTTTGTCTTCCGAGGAGCGGCGCTCCAGACTCAGCGTTGTCACAACAAAACAATTTCGTGAAAGCGAAACCGTTACTCTTCCAGCCTCGCGCCGCGATGGAACCGGATGGTGTTAAGTGAGAGGTCTCTCCGTCTCTCTCTCTGTGTGTGTGTGTGTGTGTGTTTTACTCAAACACCATCCAGCTCGACATCACAACTGTGTTTAGCCGACGACCGCCTCCGACCATGACAGCGTTCCATTACCACCAGCCCCCCACCACCACCACACACCACCACACCACCGAGTGCCCGGCCTTCCAGACGTCACCAAGCGCCGCAGCCGTCGACCACCAGCCTGCGCGTCCGTCCGTCCGTCCGTCCGTCCGTCCAAAAGCCTTTGTCCGCGTTTCCTTCCCAATTTTCTGGTTAAGTGTTGGTAGAGTCTGGTCAGGATGGAAGCGCACACTTTGAAGGTTGATCAAGGTGTATGTACAACATACAACCAAGGGATGGATGGAATGCGATGGATGGTGGATGAACTCATGGCCAGAATGTTCTCACTGGGTCACCAAAAACTCTCAGGTGTCAACAACGGCAGCAACACACCCGCTGACGCTGAACATTAACATATAATTTCACTCGATAATCACTGAATTCTAATCGATATTGACATTGCTGTGCTCCTCTCCCTCTCGATGCTTGAGTGCAATGTTGAGTACTTTTTAATCGCGTCGCCCCCAAGTGGTGTTTTCATGACTCTGGGTGTTTTTTCATGACAGTATATACAGTATATACAGTATACTTACTGTAAGCATAAAAACCCCTCCGACAACACGTGGGGGGGAAATATCTATCGGGTGGCAGCGAGGAGAGACAGCAGCTGAGACGGAGCTGTCATCTGTCAAACAGGGATTAGCACGATGAGCCGCGGCGCCACAAAAGGCGCGGCTTATATACTTTGGACGAACGGGATTTCCTCTTTAATCCGGTGTAAATGAGAGAGGAAAATGTAAAGTACAACCACCGCCGGACGACCTCACGACTGCTTTAAGAGATTATCTTAGAAACACGAAACCTGATTCATTTTTTAGGTTTTTTTCGGATAAATTGAGAAGTGGAAGTGGGTTTGGAAACCGTAAGTGTACTGGTGTTGATAAAGGAGGCCGGGGGACAATAATGAGCGAACCTGCTGGGAAGTAAGTAAGGAGTTGAGTGAAGAGAGAGAGAGCAGAAAGAGCGAGATTCTGAACATAAAGAAGTGAACAAAAAACCACCGACCATCGCTATTCCTCCTTCCTACGTTTGAGCTGTTTTGTATTTGACGTGTACCGTACACGGTGTGTGTGTGTGTGTGTGTGTGTGTCCATGTGTGTGTATGTGATTGACATTTCTGTGATTTAAATGATTATGATGAAGTAAGATTCCAGTGCAATTCTGATTTATTCTGAGCTCTAGTTATTCTTGAGACAATAACAATCAGAAACTAATGTTAGTTCTGATCATAATTAAACCTTGGACACATTTAACAAAGCTTATGAAATATTTACATTTTGTAATTATCTAACGCTTATGTGTCACTTTGTTCCTTTTTCCCGCGAAATCCGACCCGATTCAAATATAAGAGAAATCAGATCAACCTGCTAGAACTAACATTATGCAAATGAATAGTGAATAGGAGCACATACGTTCCAGCTATGAAGAGAGTGACTTGTTTTCTATGTTTTACATTTTAACTTGAGGATCCTCTGACAATGGCGACATTAACTGTGTGTGTTGCTATAGCAATAGAGACGTCATTATGTTGTGTTGTTATCATCCAGAGAGTGTCTACACGTGTAAATAGTTTCTTGTTCGGAGAGAAAGTGCGTCTTGAGTTCCAAGGTTTTTCCCTCCGACAGGGACAATAGATCTCTTGATGCAACGCCGTTCCTACGCGACTGAATTCTGTTCATCCTGTTCACGTTCTTCTTTTATGTTAATTTGAGGACACATGCATAGCGTGCCGTCGCCATGGCATCCACCACTCGACCATACCGGGTTATGGTTATCAACCGATCCACATCGTCCGTCCGTTTTGTCCTGTTTGAACCTCAAATGCGTTTGCGGCGGCGGCAGCGGCGGCGAACATTGTGGGTGGTCGCCACAAGGGGCTGAGAAAAAGCGTGACCGTATAACAAAGCGTCTTCGGTCTCTGAAGTGTTCTCTTTGTGGATAACGAGCGCAGCGTCTCCGCGGCGCACGGTGACGCAATGTTGGGGCCGGAACGCCGGCGTCACGCACTTCCAAACACTAGAGACAGCGCCAGCGCGAGGGCGATGTACAGATCAGACGAGCGCTCCTCTGTAATTAGGCCCGCTGTCGGCGGAGAACACCGCGGTGTTTCCACGTCAACAAGACAACAAACGAAACAACAAGAGAACTCAATCAGAAACATTCTCAGCGGTGGGGAATCGACTGTTAAAGTCAGATCGTTAGAAATATGAACATAAGATTATATATGTATGCTAACGGATGATTTCACTAATCCAAACATAAGTGGGCTTGGCTGATTGAAAAATTTTAATAATTAAACGATTCGCTTCATGTAACTTCAGGGCGACTTCAACGACCGGGATATGGGATAACTATGCTTATGTTATATTGCGATGTGACCAGTTGTGTGAGTGACGTCGGCCTCTGTTGACCTCTGACCTGGCCAGTGGCGGAGTTCCTCCAGAGTACCGCGGATTGGAAAAGCCCTCCGAGGTCCTCCTGGACCACCTGGATATTGGGGCAGGCCTTCAAGTTTCTCCTCCTTGCTCTGGTGGTTCTAATGATGGAGCCGATGTTAGGGTTTGCACAAACCACATCACTGGAGACTCCACTGGCTTAAAGTTGGCAACTCAGTTGTAATTTAGAGTTGGACAGCTTTGATGGATGTACAGCGCACACAGCTCAGTGACTCCTCAGGCCAGTGATCAGAACAATCAGCGGAGTCATCTTAATAGACAGCAAGCTGGAATGGGATTCGTTTCCAGGGGCTTCTAAAGGTCATTGGGGTAGACAGGCACATCCCAACAAACCACTGGCTAACCATTTGAGCTATGCGGGCCTCCCTGCCTCTATCTCGCGCCTCGGCTCCATCAAAAACCACTTACGAGGGGGGCAGCGGGATCCTGTTCATCTGGTCGTGCCGCCAGGGTACCTTCGCAGAGAGATGTACTGTACCTCCGGTTTGGCACGAGCCACACTGAGTTCAGGGATACGCTCGTCACGTCCTCACGTGTCCTCACCGAACACCAGGACTCCGTTCCACAGGGTGCGTTCATGAACGATCGATAAATAAATAAATAAATAAATAAATAAATACCGTTCAATTCCACAATGTCAGAAAAACAATCGACGCACAAGGAGTCGCGTCATCGTCACGGCCGAGGGAAAGGCGGCGACTCGGTGCCGGCGTTCGCCATCGAGGAGTGCGAAGCGTTGATTATTATTATTATTATCACGGCAGCGTTTCCCGGGCGCAACGCAAAATCTGGCCAAACGGCGGCTCATTGGAAGGGCTGCTGCTCGGCGTCCCCTGTGGAGCTGACCGGCGTTCCCCCCGCGACGAAGAGTCACCGTCGTTCTGAATCGCTCGGAGGGGTTTGCCTGGCGAGCCGTCCGCGCCGCAACGCCTTGTGCCTTGTGAAACTGGAATAGAACAACTGACGTTATTATGCATTTTCATCAATGCGAGGTCAAAGGTTATCCCACAATTATGTTCAATGGCTCTATTAGCTTCTTGAAGGGATGTTTGCAGTGGCGGTTGGCAAAAAAACCACCACTGTAACGTTGCCTAAACCCTGATGGTAATTTCCCAATACCCCAGATAGGAGAGACTCAAGCAGAGAGTCTGAATAGTTAACACTGTTGATTGAGGTGCCGAGAGACGCCGTGCGATCAAAGACCTTTGCCTGTTTAAATATTAATGGATTGAAATTAGAGACTTTCTCCACAATAATATTTAACACTTACAGTCACTTCCTTTTAACGTCCTGTGGCCAAAGATATTATAACCACGAGTCACGAGCTCGCTGCTGAAGATGTTGTTTGTCCATCTCTAATCCTTTTGTCCCAAATAGACAACAGAAGAGGAAGTTATTATTGTCTTGATTTTGGAAAATACGTGTTGGCAAATGACAAACGTGTAAATGACAAGGATGAGATGTTATCAGAAATAATTCTAAGGTATATATTCATGTACCGTCTGTGGAAGATACCATTCATAAAACCAACAGCGGGTGTGAATGTCCAAAGACTGAGAATGATAATAGTCCAATCACATCAGAATGCAAACACGAAAACGACGCCGATTTGCTGCCGATGAAAGTGGGCGTGTCCGGGGCGCAGAGAACCGTGCCCCCGCGGTCAAATCTGAAGTCGCCAATCAGAGAGCAGCTTCTGGTCACATGCTTGCCAAAAGTTTACTGATTCATGACAGACACACTCATTTGGCTGGCGTCCCTCAACCAAGAAAGTATGAATTGTATTCACACAAAAAAAAATACAAATAACGAATTGGAACGATTTTGTACCTTTTACAAAACGCCTTCAATATTAGCATACCTGCTGCTTTCTAAAAGTGTGCCACTAAACGTGTCTTTGAAGCAACGCAGAGTTTTAGATATCTGTGTTGGTTGATGTCAGGGTTGTCAGCTTTTATCAACGATGTGTCTTCGCACATTCATGAGACTTCACAGCAACGAGCGTGACACATACAGTATACAGTATATGTACTTGGAAAACATGTCCGCCTGTCTCAAAACGTCCTTCATGGAACACTGCGGCTCCCGCTCTGCAGAGCCTCACATGTCCCATCGATGTCACCGGTGTGTGAAGCCGACCGGTGAACCACTTTGTCCCCGTCATCTGAATTGCAGAATTGAGTAAACACTCGTCGCTTTTAACACCTTTTGCTTTTATAGCGTCATAAATGTCAGCACTCGAGATCCGCAACGTACAAATCCGTGGATGACCGTCGTCGCCGCCGGTTCCAGGAATGTTTGGTCGACAGCTTGATGGTTTGGATCACAACATTATGCTACATCCACCGCTGGAAAAAGACCCCAAAATCCATCGCCCGGAAAAAACCAAAAGTGATGTATTACTGTTGAGACTGAAGGAGCGCCGTCCCTTATGTGTGAACTCAGGCCATCCGAGAACATCCGTCTATCTCCCTTCCATCTCCCGTGGAGAGATGGTGGATGGGGGGCGAGGCGCCCGGCGAATGCATCCATCTGAAACGGAAAACGGCGGCAACGAGATGGGACAAAAATATTCATGACGGTCATGAATATTCATAGAGCTCGGCGTTTCTGTTCGGGATCCCGACTTCCTTTCGCAGCGGCTAAGCGGAGCTGCCTGGTCTCAATATCGTCACAGGGAACGCCGAGTCGAACCCCCGGGTTACATTGAGCGTCGCGTGATGGAAACACATGTAGCCGGCCGTCCCTCCAAGGATGCGGGACCCCTGACAACAAAACGGTCGCGCACGGAGACTAATGGCGCATTAGGCCTTGGCAGCAGCAGCGGCAGCGGTGTTGGGAGGCGTTTGACCTCTCCGTGAGTGAATGGCAAAAAGGAACACAAAGGACACAGCGCTGCAGCAAAGTGCCTGCAGGATCCGAGGACCGCCAGGAACACGGAAGGTTAATTCATGTTCAACTCGTGTTGTACGGACGCGCGGCGCAAAGCACAATGAGATGCGGTCGGATTAACAATTCTGACAAATGAAATCACTTGCCTGGTTTTTGTGTGTATGTGTGTGTGTGTGTGTGTGTGCCAGGACTGAATTCATTAACAGTTGGAAGTCGTGGGGGAAAAACAACCATTTTTGGATGGTTGCAGCGTTAGCTTCCGCGTATGCATCTTTAAAACCGGGAGTCTCGGCGAAAGCTAAACTATTTCTATTCTATTCCGACTCTAAAGTGGAATCTGTAATTTGTCTTGGGTTACTTTTTCTCAGTCATGAATATACTTTGGAAGATCCTAAGAACTTGAACTGTTCATCTCATTTTATATACAGCAACTGATGGTAAATATATTGATATATATATATACTGTATAATAAGTGTGATATTATTGAAATGCCTCACTCTGTCCACCCGTCTCTCTCTCTCTCTCTCTCTCATCTTCTCTCTCTCTCTCTCACTCTCCTCTCTCTCTCTCTTATATGTGTTGTCCTGTGAGCTCGTAAGTCCGTTCGTTCTCATTGGCGTTGTAAACGGTGATTGACCTCGATCATCAAGTGTCCCAAACTACGCCCTTGAAATGCCCGGGAAGTCCTTGAAAAGACCTTGAGTTTGACGTTTGAGAAGCTGTGGGAACCCGGACGCGGGAAATAAATCAAACGAATCGTCGATAAATCAACGGCGCCGCTCTTAGCGCGTGACAGAGCGAGCATTAATCCGCGCGGATGAAATATCTGCTTCCTAATGAAGGCCGAGAGAGAGAGAGAGAGAGAGAGAGAGAGAGAGAGAGAGACTTGGGGAGTGTGTGTTGTATTTAACAGACGTGCTGACTGGTCTTCGCCATAACATGGATGGACAACGTCGTAGTCCCGCTGAAATGGCGTCTTATTTCCCTTCAATTAACTGCCGCAGGATACAACTTTATTCCCTGTTTTATAAAAATAAGCGCGATGATTCACTGCTCACTGTTGGCAATTAAGTGGGGGAGAGGCAACGGGCTTCCACACTGCAGTGCAGTGCCCGGGGTGAACCCCAACTATACCCTTCATTGAACAGCATATAAATCTCAC
>PIJE02004499.1:7500-14913 GCA_002895965.2 Coryphaenoides rupestris | reverse complement strand
GTTCTGTCTCATGCATCTCGTGACAATAACACAAGTATAAGTGAGAAATTAAAAACGGCTTCTACACTCTGTAGCAGAGGATGGAACAAACCCATAAATTACCGGCTGGAATGAAACCGTTGCGATGGTACACATTAGAGATAAAGAGATTAGCAACAGCGGTTTAGTAACAAACAAACAAACAAACAATAAAAACGCCAGCGCACTACACTCATTCTTGGAAATGCATGGCAGCTGTAGATTGGAAACAGCCCGCCGCGGTCCTCGCGTACTTAATCTGCACGTTGCGTTTGACAGCAGTCATAATTGCGTGTGTGTGTGTGTGTTTGAGGCGGGCTACTTGTTGCTTTGGACAGACCTCAAATTCTAATAAGGGATTAAGTAATAGAACACTAATCTAAAGGAGTTTAGCTTTCTTCGTTCTTCTGTGACGCCTTTAATCTTTGGCGCCGTCTCACAAAAGGGAACTCAAGTGCTCCGGCGCGGAGTCACCGAGGGGGGAAGGCAGATTAGTCGAGTTCCATAGATTTTATTTTAACGTGCCCGTTGATACACTCGCTAAGGTGGATTACTGGAATGTGATGACACAGTAGACTCGCTTTTTTTTTTCCGCTTTCTGGCTGCGAAAACACATCTTACGGCACTTCTAAAGGGGCGGAATTATCTGCGGGCGGGTGGAAAGCGTGTACTCAGATAGAAAGCCAATACTATAAGTACAGACAGATAGCCCCGCGAGCGTTTTCCCCCCCCCCCCCCCCCCAACACACTTCCAACCCATGAAGTGAGCTCATTCGTTTCTCACACCGCGGCTCATGCATCGTTAAAATCAAGAGATGTTATAGAATATAGAACAGAACAGAACAGAACAGCAGACCGACCGACCGACCATTGTATCTGGGTTTTTTTATTTTTTGTAATGACATTTGCAAATTAATCATGCTCTAGATCCACCATTGGCAGCCGCCATTGTCCAATTTGCGCTGTTACTGCTCGACAATAAAGCAGCAAAAGTTGAAGGACTTGTGTGTCCTATATCTGTCAACGTCATGAAGAAGAAACCAGGCAATCGCACTTGATTTATATTGGGCCGCGGAGCTATAAGGTTTCTGTTTTGTGAATGCTCGCTGGATCAAGAGATATGTGGCCTCCTCCTCTTCCTCCTCCAACACACATGTATACAGTATGTGACCCACAAAAAAAATAAAAGAATAAAATAAAAAACCCTGGGAGGGTCTAGGCTTACGTGTTGTGAGACGCCGCGGCGTGAAACACACAGGACAACAACACAACAGCCGCACAACACCAGTACGCTGTATTGAGCGGTGCCTTAGCCTACCGGTTAACCCACTTTACAGCCCCCCAGTGCTGTGTCCACTCCGTCTCCTTTTGTTCAAATGCCGCTTTTACTTTGATATAAATAGACAAGACGTGAAGGGGATAAAGGCACAATGGTGGGAGGAAGAAGAAGTAGAAGACGGAGAAAGAAAATAAAAAAAGAAAAGGAAAAAAAAAGAAGGAAGGAAGGAAGAGGAAATTAATAGATATTTTTAAATGATGTCGTACATTTTGTCAGCTAAAATCAGGATATTGCCTGAGCGGAGATGAGTCGTGTTCTTCAGTTGTCAAAAGGCAGTAAGTAATGATTAAAATAGCAGTGTGAAACGCGGGGAGATTAAAGTGATGCTAATGATAAGTGAGAGAAGAAAAGGGCAAGCTATATTTTAATTCCTCTGAGAATAGTTAATGACTTCTATTGCCTGAGATTACACTAAACCTGTCTCATCAGCTTTTTCTGCTCGCTGCTCTGAGAAAAAAAAAGCCCCCCCCCGCACTTTAATTTATTAAAATCTTTTAAGGAAGCACATTGCTCTACATAGGTTAAACTTTTACAAATTGGGGGACGAAAAGGCGCCACATAAAGCTGTCGTGTGGGGGCAAGGCTAGCGAGTTGCGCCATAAAGTATTCATTATCTCCCAACTGCCACATTTAATCAGAAGATAAATAATTTAGCGTGAGATTTTGCTCCTGTTTAGAGCACTGGGTCTAACTGACACATGGCATTATACTGATGGCCTATTGTGTTTTTATAAAAAGGTCCCCACAAAGGTATAGCGTTGGGAACTCTCCGTATGAGCGTGCCCTTATATTTTCTCGGCGCGAGGTGACCCTGACAGAATGTGAATACTGTTTTCTTTTCTTTTTTCTTTATCCCCCCCCCCTCCTCCACCTCTAGGAAAGTAGGTCTGTTAAATCGCATCAGCGGCGCGGTATCTGTGTTTATCTCCCGCGCTCAGCTTGCTCGAGACACTGTGACTCGTGGCGTGAAATTCCTCTTTGCATGACATTAACACGGAGGCACCGGTGACCTCTCTAATGAAATGTATGGCACTGTTGACATGGCATTACGGCGATTCAACACCGTTCATTAATCTTTGTTTTGCTGGGAACCCTTCTGGCGTGCCCTTCGCCAAGGTGCAGAGCGGTGCCAGCAATCGTGAGGACATATTTCTAATGGCAATTAGCATGCATTCCGATCCACTGAGCACCCCCTCGCCTACCCCCCCCCCCCCCACCAGCCCCGCCCCCCCCTCCCTTGAATAACAACCAACCAGCCCCCCCGCCCCACAATCAGAGTGGTGGCCTCTCTCCCTCTCTCTCTCTCTTTATCTTTGATAGAAGTCATTGAACATTCTGCTGACAGTAGATTATTTCCGTGTTTTTATACAGATGTCAGGCTTGAGTAGGTGCTGCTTTTCCACCTTCTGACCGCGGGGACGGCCGCCTCCCCCGACGGGCCCCCAGATCCAGCTTAGGGCCGAGGAGACAGACAGAGGGAGAGCACAACATGGATGATTCCTCCTGCCCTCCCTCTCTCTCTCTCTCTCTCTCGCTCTGATTTTCCTCTCTTTCCTTGCCCTCCATCTCATTCTCTCTGTGTGTAATTTCTTTGTGATTTTTTTTTTATTCCCTTAAATCACACAATCTCTCTCTCTCTTGCACTTCCACTTTGTAGCCCAGGGTCTCTTTCTCTCTCTCTCTCTCTCTCTCTCTCTCTCTCTCTCTCTCTCTCTCTCTCTCTCTCTCTCTCTCTGAGTCTCTCTTGGGCATGTTTGTCCTAATCACAGCCTCTGCCAGTCCAAGCCCCTGGAAACACACACTGCTATTTCAATCCCTGGTGAAAGACATGCCTGCCATCACTCACAGCCGGGACCAAAAAACACCCCCAAAAATGTGTCTGAATTTGGAAAAGGTTTTTTCTTAAAGGGTAACCTCGCCGATGTTCAACCTTATATCTCTCTCTCTTTATCTTATCCATCCGCATTAAGGAAATCATCGGGTGACGCATCTGCCCCGACCACAGTAGCAGACAGATCTGGGTGCTCGGGGGTGACATGGATCGCAGGAAGGATTGAAACGGACATTGAAACGGTACAAAGCCGGTTTGAAAAGTCCCCTTTCAAGCCATGCGGCACTGATTCCTGGCCTGCCCTTACGCACCAGTGGCTGGCTGCTCGCGGGAGCCAGCACACAGCCAGTCCTCCAAACATACGTGTAAATCGTGAGAACTGGCACCGGCCTCGGTGGCAAACTGGAAGCTGCAAGCTGGTGAGCGCTGGTAGAATCAGTATCAGTATATCAGTGTAGCAGTAGCAGAGAGTAGCAGTGTTGGCACCGTTGTACATTTACATTTAGGGCACAATTAGAGCATGATGCTTTTATCCAAAGCGAAGAGTACAGTAGTAGTATTAGCAGTCGTAGTGGTCACATTATTGTCTAATTGTTATTAGTAGGATTAGTTGGAGTAATGCAACTCGTAGTAGTATCTATCAGTCACATTAGTAGGAGTAGTTTTCATGGTCATGATCAGTACTAGTGTCGTCATAGTATTAGTAGTAGGCTAATAATTATAGGCAATCGTCCCTTGTGTACATGAGTAGTAGTAGTAGTAGGCTATTTGTACTAGAAGTAATAATAGTTATAGTATCAGTAGTCACATTGGTAGTAGTAGTAGTAGTAGTAGTAGTAGTTACAATATTAGTAGTCACATGAGTAGTAGTAGTAGTAGTAGTTATAGTATTAGTAGTCGCATGAATAGTAGTAGTAGTAGTAGTAGTAGTATCAGTAGTCACATTAGTCGTAGTCGTAATAGTTACAGTATTAGTAGTCACATTTGTAGTAGTAGTAGTCGTAGTAGTAGTTATAGTATCAGTAGTCACATTAGTAGTAGTAGTAATAGTTACAGTATTAGTAGTCACATTAGTAGTAGTAGTAGTCGTAGTAGTAGTTATAGTATCAGTAGTCACATTAGTAGTAGTAGTAATAGTTACAGTATTAGTAGTCACATTAGTAGTAGTCGTAGTAGTAGTTATAGTATCAGTAGTCACATTAGTAGTAGTAGTAATAGTTACAGTATTAGTAGTCACATTAGTAGTAGTAGTAGTAGTAGTAGTAGTTATAGTATCAGTAGTCACATTAGTAGTAGTAGTAGTAGTATAGTAGTAGTAGTAGTAGTAGTAGTAGTAGTTATAGTATCAGTAGTCACATTAGTAGTAGTAGTAGTAGTTATAGTATCAGTAGTCACATTAGTAGTAGTAGTAGTTATAGTATCAGAAGTCACATTAGTAGTAGTAGTAATAGTTACAGTATTAGTAGTCACATTAGTAGTAGTAGTAGTAGTTATAGTATCAGAAGTCACATTAGTAGTAGTAGTAATAGTTACAGTATTAGTAGTCACATTAGTAGTAGTAGTAATAGTTACAGTATTAGTAGTCACATTAGTAGTAGTAGTAGTAGTTATAGTATCAGTAGTCACATTAGTAGTAGTAGTAATAGTTACAGTATTAGTAGTCACATTAGTAGTAGTAGTAGTAGTTATAGTATCAGTAGTCACATTAGTAGTAGTAGTAATAGTTACAGTATTAGTAGTCACATTAGTAGTAGTAGTAGTAGTAGTTATAGTATCAGTAGTCACATTAGTAGTAGTAGTAATAGTTACAGTATTAGTAGTCACATTAGTAGTAGTAGTAATAGTTACAGTATTAGTAGTCACATTAGTAGTAGTAGTAGTAGTTATAGTATCAGTAGTCACATTAGTAGTAGTAGTAATAGTTACAGTATTAGTAGTCACATTAGTAGTAGTAGTAATAGTTACAGTATTAGTAGTCACATTAGTAGTAGTAGTAGTAGTTATAGTATCAGAAGTCACATTAGTAGTAGTAGTAATAGTTACAGTATTAGTAGTCACATTAGTAGTAGTAGTAGTAGTTATAGTATCAGTAGTCACATTAGTAGTAGTAGTAATAGTTACAGTATTAGTAGTCACATTAGTAGTAGTAGTAGTAGTAGTAGTAGTTATAGTATCAGAAGTCACATTAGTAGTAGTAGTAATAGTTACAGTATTAGTAGTCACATTAGTAGTAGTAGTAGTAGTTATAGTATCAGAAGTCACATTAGTAGTAGTAGTAATAGTTACAGTATTAGTAGTCACATTAGTAGTAGTAGTAGTAGTTATAGTATCAGAAGTCACATTAGTAGTAGTAGTAATAGTTACAGTATTAGTAGTCACATTAGTAGTAGTAGTAGTAGTTATAGTATCAGAAGTCACATTAGTAGTAGTAGTAGTAGTTATAGTATTAGTCGTCACATTAGTAGCAGTAGTAATAGTTACAGTATTAGTAATCACGTGAGTAGTAGTAGTAGAAGTAGTAGTAATAGTTATAGTATGGGTAGTCACATTAGCAGTAGTAGTTATAGTCTCAGTATAGTAGTAGTACTCATGGTGGTCCTGGTCGATACAGGGCCCTGCAGGTGCTGCTGTGCTGCAGAATATGATCTGGGTACTTCATGCTTGCACAACCTGCAAGTTCCATTCCTGTTTGAATCAATGGCTCTTCTTCTTTTTTACAAGCCTGTGTTCTGCTTCCACTGTACGGCCTGTCCGTGACTCCAGCTACAGCTTCTCAAATACTTGACAATGTCATTAAAAGGCACTTCCTGCCCATCTGGGGAAATTGTCAAAGTTTAATCCGATACGGCCTAAAATGGTTTTCATATCCTGTGCTTCAGTGAAGTAGAAATACACAAAGAAGAAAGGTCCACTTAAAAGTACTCAAGTACTCAGTGTCGAGAGTGTATGTGTATGCGATGTGGAAACCAGACACATTCCATGCCTAGCAAGTACACCTGTTGTGTGTTAATGAGTTTTTGTAGGGTTACAATATTTAGCTCTAATTGTTATCAATATTAAACAAAAACATTACCGATTAAAAAGGTGATTATATTGCTTGGTGTAATGTTTGCTGAAGCCTTTTATTAAAAACAACATATTACACAGAACTCACAGGCGGAAGATTGATACAGTGTCAATAAACTGTCCAAATATTTGCTCTGGCCGTTAAAAATGATAAAGTCCCATAAAATAAAATGACTCAATCAAAGGAATCAAACATATCGTAGCGTGTACCTTCCCTGCCAGTAAGTAAGTATAAGTATAAGTAGGGGCCACTTGTACACACATGTGGCGTGTTTACCCAGCCATCTCAAGGCTCGGGGTTGAATAATCAACCAGCAACGTCTTCAGATGTAGTCGAGATTGTTTCCTTTGGAATGGTAATGATTTTAAACTCTAGACTTGCCTGCAGTCAAAAGAGAATGTCTCTGTCTTATTTTGTTGACATATTGAGGATGAAATCCCCCCCCCCGCCCCCCCTTCTTTTCCTCCTCCCTCCTCTCTCCTCCTCCTCCTCCTCCTCCTCCTCCTCTTCAATCTGTAAAGTAATATCTCCATGTTTCTGGGGACACATTACAATAATGCATTAAGAAATCACATTAATAATGCATATATTTTGTCACATATTTATAGCTATCCCCCAGATATCAACATGTCACAGTTGTTGTTACACATCCCCATTGGTTTCAATTAAAATCTTGCCGAGGCAATAAAAATAGCCAATTAAATTGGAGCAGGCTCTTCAGAGGTAGAATCGGTCTGATTAAATTAACCTTGAACATCATTTACGGTTAAAAATAAGCTTTGAATGTATATTCATAACTACCCGCGGTATCCGACGCTGGCGTATATCGCCGGTGTTAAAAACATTTAGTTTGCCCATTAGCGTGCACTCTCCTCCATGAGACGACCAACCTTGCCTTTTATTCTCTGTCTCTTGCTTATTTGGCAACTTAATTATTTAGGGCAAAACATTTCATTAGGCTTCTCCTATGGTGGATGTTTGATTTGACTGTCCAATTATCAAGTAGGGGAGTTTTTTCTGAGGGCCGGGCGTCGATGGAGATGTAAGGGTGTTTAGCATGAGCTGTTATAGGTCTTATAGGTGTTATTATATTAATCTGCAGGCCCACACCGTCGTCAGCATCATCAACACATCGCTGCCTTTACAGCTCCACAAGTT
>PIJE02004499.1:0-2500 GCA_002895965.2 Coryphaenoides rupestris | reverse complement strand
CCCGCTGAGCCGGGTTTTTGCGTCGGTGGGGGGTGTGGGTGTGGTGGGGGTGTGGTTTGTGGCGGTACTAATGACCTTTGATCCCCGTAGCCACGGTACAAATAGCGTCGGATTGGCCGTTCCACCAACAAACACATGCGTGATGCATCGATGATTTTCAAAAAAAAAACAAAAAAACGACGTCACCTCCTGCCCAACGCTCCCGACCCATCCATCTTTCACAAACATCTCCTTCCAAATGTGTGCCTTTATTTTTTTGTTTTATTCAAAGGCCTTCTTCATATACCGACCTTTCCCCACAGGACCTGTGAATTTACAGCCTGCACCACTCTGCACACACCACCACACACACACCACACACACACACACACAAACACACATCACACACACATCACACACACACAAACACCACCACACACACACACACAACAAACACACACAACACACACACACACACACACACCACACACACACACATATTATGCCACACAACACACACCACACACACACACATGCACACTATGCCAACACACACACACACAATACACACATCAACATCACACACACACACACGCCGCACAACACACATAGCTGCCCGTTCATTTTTGGGGCGGTGGGAATGTGGGAAATTTAGGGCGAGTGAGGGAGAGAGAGGATATGCTCGCTGGTTTGTTAATTGTAATTTCAGGAGTGTCCTCGCCTGCGTCAGATTCTACTCCTCCTGAACGGTGGCCCCCACTGCCCACAGCACCGCACCCCCAGGGCCACATTTATATATTGCCCTGTCTCTGGGCCTTCTTCTTTGCTTTATCGACTTGCTGGTATTTGTGTCTCCTTTGTAAATCAAAAAAAAGTTTATCGATAAAATAACATAGTTGATTGTGCCTGTAAACAATCCAATGCCTGGCTAGCTATGTGTTTTTACTTGTATTTTCGCCCGTTTTTAGGATGTTGGGCAAATTGAGCCGAGTTAGAGCGCGCCGGCAAAGTAAAGTTCTGCATTGTCACTGAACCTACAAATTGGACCTGCTATTTATTATTTTCTTCCTTCCTTGGGATGCATTCAATAATAAAATTTACACTGCAATTCAAATTTGATTATATTTAGAGCCATCTAACCATCCTGCCGCCTGTCCTGTGTGCAAAATAAATGTTGATAAATGCATTTCAATGTCTAACTAATCTCTCTGCGCTTTCTCTGCACTTTAGTTTATCTTAGGGCATTCTTGAGTTTTTTCCTTTCTTTTTCCCTCTCCCTCTCTTCTCCCCTCTCTCTCTCTCTCTCTCTTTCTCTCTCTATCTTCTTGTCTTTTTTTTAAGAAGTCACACTGCCTGGTATCTTGCATAACATAAAACCATTTTGCCCATACTGAACGCTTCCTCCAGCGTGTAACGACACCCACTTGGACAGCCCCCCCCCTCATCCTTCCCTCCTCCCCTGCCTCCCCTCCCTGCCCCCCCCCCCCCGTTAGCGAGCTCTTACCCGCAAACAAACAATGATCGACCCACTTCGGTCAACCTTTCACCGCTCTATCAACAAGACCTTGTGCGCGTTTTTTTTGGGTTTCTATGATTTTCTAATCTCCTTTTCTGTTTGTTTGTTTGTTTAGAGAGCTTACATCGGAAACCCCAACACCCCGTTACTTTCTCTTCTCTTCTATCTTCTTTCTTCTTCTATCTTACTTCTTCTTTTTCTATTTTTTTCCCCTGCACAATGGCCGGCTATCTTAAAGGTCCATAGCGCGTTGGTTAAGCGAGCGGTGGGTTTGCTATCTGCTAGCTGGGAGGAGAGAGGAGGAGGTGGAGGATGCGAGGTGGTGAGAGGAGGCTGGTGGAGCGTGGGAGGTGGGTGGTGCAGGGGTGGCGGGAGCCTGCAAGACGATGTTCCCAGCCAGTGCTCCAGTAGCTTTTGGCGAGCCTGCTTATTAATTAGGAAGTGTGTAATGTGGCTGGGGGAAATGACATATAAACACTCCCCCTCTCTCCTCGCCGCCTCACTGGCTGTTTTGGCTGCTTCAACGGCATTGTGACAAAGCCGAGGCAGCGGCCAAGCGTGAGACTACTTAAACAGACCTCGCGACGAAGAGCGATAGAAGTGCAAAGCCGAGCACGATACGAACACAATGCCGCATGCAAAGAAAGAGAAGCAATGAACGAACAACGAAGAAGAAGTTTGCGCAGTAAAGAAGCGTGGACGCACATGTATAAAAAGCCGGTGCAAACGCAGCTGGTGAGAATAGCCATGACAGACCACGGCAGCCAAGGGGATGCGCAAACGGTGGGAGGGGAGATGGGTGGGACGAGCGAGAGGGAGGGGAGAGGCGGAGAGGGCGAGGGGGTCTGGCCTAGGACATGAAGCGGCCCCCCTCCCACCAGACTTTGCTAAAAAAAAAAAAAGCTCTGATTGGATAGTTTCTCTATAGGCGAAGAGGAATAATAAAGAGCCGCCTCAATGGAGGGCAGTTTTATTAATTTCACACTGCTAAGGGCATCTCTCTCT